>JAKSZT010054567.1:2196665-2323103 GCA_026826555.1 Tolypeutes matacus | reverse complement strand
AATTAATAAATAAATAAAATCTTAAAAAAAAAAAAAAAAAAAAAAGAATATCTACAGAGTGGGAGAAAACATTTGGAAATCATATATCTGATAAAGGTTTAATATCCAGGATATATAAAGAACTGTTAGAACTCTACAGCAAAAAGACAACCCAATTTAAAAATTGGCAATGGAATTGAATAGACATTTAAAAAAAAAAAAAAGATATACAAATGTTCAATAAACTCATGAAAAGGTTGGGAAATGCAAATCAAAAAACCACAATAAGATATCATTTGACATCAACTAGGATAGCCATTACTAAAAAGATGAAAAATAACGAGTGTTGGCAAGGATGTGAAGAAATTGGAACTCTTATACATTGCTGGTAGGAATGTAAAATGGTACGGCTGTTGTGGAGAACAGTTTTGCAGTTCCGCAAAAAGTAAAAAATATAATTACCACATGACCTGACAATTCTACTCAGTTTATATACCCCCAAAGAACTGAAAACAGGCACTCAGATACCTGTACACCAGTATTCCTAGCAGCATTATTCACAATAGTAAAAAGGTAGAAACAACCCAAGTGTCCCTCAACAGAAGAATGAATAAATAAATATGCTGTATCTATACAATGGAATATATTATTCAACCATAAAAAGGAATGATGTTTTGATACATGCTACAACATGGATGAACCTTGAAAACATTATGCTAAGTGAAGTAATCCAGACACTGAGAGATGAGTATTTCATGATTTCAGTTATATAAAATGCCTAGAATAAGCAAATTCACAGAAAGAGAAAGAAGATTAGTGGTTACCAGAGGCTGCAGTGAGAAGAGAAAGGGGAATTATTGCTTTAAGGGGTAGATTTTTTTTGTTTTGGGAGATGAAAAAGTTTTAGTAATGAAAGATCATAGAACAGCATTGTAAATGTAATTAATGCCACTGAATTGTACATTTAAAAATGATTAAAATGGCAAATTTTATATTTGTTACCACAAACACATAAAAAGATCAGTGAGTACACCTCTCTGAACATAATAAAAACTATTAAATTGCACATTTTAAATTGGTGAATTGTACGGTGCTTGAATTACATCTCAACAAGGCTCTTATTTAAAAAGGAGGGGAGGGGTATTGCAATCTCCAAGTATATCTAAGGAAATCATCCTGACACGTCTCTCCATTTATTTAGCTCTTTATTTTTTTTCCCACCAAGATGGTGTCATTTTCATCATACAAGTCCTGTACATGTGTTGTTAGTTTACAATTCTTTTTTGATCTACTGTACATGGTATTATATTTTAAATTCCAGTGCCCATGTGTTCATTGCCAGATAGAAATACAATAGTTGTGGATTTTGTTTGTTTGTTTTTTATGTTTAGCTTGTATCCTGCAACCTTGCTGAACTCATTTTTTAGTTCTGGGAGATTTTTTGTAAATTCCTTTGGATTTCTATGTAGGCAATCAAATCATCTACAAATAGGGACAGTTTTATTTCTTTTTTTCTGATCTATACAATTTTTATTCCCTTTATTGCATATTGCTCTTACTAGAACATTCCAATACTATGTTAAATAAGAGCAGTGAGAGCGGATATTCTTGCCTTGTTTTTCATCTTACCAAAAAAGCATTCAATCTTACACCCTGCTCTTTATCAATTTGAGGAAGTTTCCTCTCTATTCCTATTTTTCTGAGAGTTTGCTCTTTTAGCCATGAATGGGTGTTATATTTAGTTAGATGCTTTTTCGTATGGCTTGAAGGGATCAATTGTTTTTTTTCTTTTTTAGCTTATTGATATGGAGGATTACATTGATTGATTTTCAAATATTCAATCAGTCTTGCATCCCTGGAATAAACCCCACTTTGTCGTGATGTGTAATTCTTTTTATATACTGATGAATTTTGTTTGCTAATGTTTTGCTAAGGAATTTTTGCATCTATCTTGATGAAAGATATTGGTTCTAGTTGTTTTTGTTTTGTATTCTCACCTGGTTTTGGTATCAGGGAATATTAACTTCCTAAAATGATTCAGGGAGTGATCCTCTTCTATTTTCTAGAAAAGATTATTTTTAATTCTTCTTTAAATGTTTGTTAGAATTCTCTAGTGAAACTATCAGGACCTTGAGATTTCTTTTTTGGGGAAGTTTTAAATTACAAATTCAATTTCTTTAATAGTTAAAGGGCTATTCATATTATCTAGTTTATACTGGTGTAGCAGTTTGGCAGTTTGATATAGTTATGAATTCCAAAAGTAGATATTGGATTATGCTTGTAAACTGGTCTGTTCATGATTAAGTTATGATTAGGAATTTGATTGGGCTACATCAGTAGGGTGTTGAGCCCCACCCCTTGGTGGGTGGGGTCTCAAAGATAAAAGACATGGCAAAGGACAGAGTTGGAGTTTTAATTTTGGAGTTCTGATGCTGAGTTTTAATGCTGGAGCCCAGGGAAATAAGCACAGAGGAGCTTGGTCGTAAGGCAGGAGAGAAGGCCCCGGGGAAAAGAGACAAGCCATTCGCCTGACAGTTCACAGCTGGTCTTGTGGAGAGAGGCAAAGCCTAGAGAGCTTTATAGTCTACAGCTGACCTTATAGAGGAAAACAGAGGAGCTAAGCCCAGAGAGAAACAGAGCCCCAGGAAGAGAGGAACCCAAGAAGCCTGAACCCAGGCAAACATTAGCAGCTGCCTTGCTCCAACAGACTTTGGTGAGGGAAGAAACTGATGCTTTATGGCCCAGTAACTGTAAGCTTTACCCCAAATAAATACCCTTTATAAAAACCAACTGATTTCTGGTATTTTGCATCAGCACTCCTTTTGGCTACTAATACAGAATTTGGTAGTTTTACAAATGGGTAGGGGGTATTTTTTGGATGAATTGTGAGATGCTTGATGGAATAGGCCTAGATTGCTTTGCAGAGACTGTTGGTAGCAATATGGAGCGTAAAGTTCTTTTTGATGAGGCCTTAGAAGGAAACAATTGTGAGATGGATGCTAAAGAGACTTTTTATGAAGCCTTAGAAGTAAATGATGAAACTATTATTAGAAACTGGAGGAAAGGCAATCGGTGTTTTAAAGTTGCAGAGAACTAAACAAGAATAACTCCTGGTGCTTTACAGAAGACAGAATTTGAAAGTGGCGAACCTGAGCATTTAGCTGAAGAACTTTACAAAGTAAACTCAGAGAATGCAGCTTGGCTTCTCCTTACAGCTTACAGCAAAATGCTAGACAAGAGAAATACACTGAGAACTGAACTTTTGGGCACAGAGAAAACAGAAACTGATTCCGGAACTTCCAAGTCTCTGGGAATCAAGCTCCCAGATGATAGTGCCCCATTTGAGGACTTAACTAAACTTGGAACTTGTAAATCAGGATTGAAGATGCAGTTATCTTGGAAAGACTTGTGGAAAGTCTTACTCTCTGATGGCTTTGACCCCTGAATCCTGCACACTAAACCAACAAATTTTTTTTTTTTTTTTTTTAAAGATTTTATTTATTTATTCATTTATCTCCCCCTTGCTGCTTGTGCTCTCTGGGTCAGCTAACCACGCCGTGTGGGCGGGCTTGCCTTCACCAGGAGGCCCCGGGAACCGAACCCGGGGCCTCCCATATGGTAAACGGGAGCCCTACTGATTGAGCCACAGCCGCTTCCCCCAACAAATTTTTTAAGAAAGCTTTATGAACAAAATTGCTGTCAGCCTGGACTAAAAGGGACATGGAAAGGAGAGATTGACGGTGAAACAGCTTTAAGAGGAAAACCATGGAAGATGAGATCTGGAATTAAGACATCGCCTTGGGCCAAGAGAGGAACCCCACCCATGTGTACAGAGAGAGTGAGTTTGCCCTGGCTGTTGAAGAGGGTGGATGTTCCCACCCGATGTTCTGGGAGTTTTGTCACCCCAGGGTGCAGAAAGGGTAGAGCACATTCCTCAAGATTAGGGTAGGTAAGGTCAACATTCCATAGGTCTGAGAGGGGTGCACCTGTCCCCCATGCATTAGAGAAGGCCAGGTGGTCAACTTGTTGCTCTGAGATGGTTGAGCCTGTTATGTCAAAGGTTAGGGAAGGCCAGGTGGTAAACTCATTGTTCTGAGAGGGTTGAGCCTATATGCCAAAGATTAGGGGGAATGTCTCCATCTCACTGTACTAGGGGGGCTAAACCTCTATTCAATTTCTTTAATCGTTATAGGGCTGTTCATATTATTTTATATTGGTTATTATCTATGTTATATTGGGTGAATTGTAGTTTTTGTGTGTTGAGGAAATGCCTATTTCAACTAAGTTGCCAAATTTCTGTCTGTAGAGTTGTTTGTGATATTTCTTTTTTTTTTTTTTTCCCCTTATCCTTTTAATGTCTGCAAGGTCTGTATGGATATCTTGTTTCATTTCTGATATTGTGTCTTCTCTGTTTTTGTCAGTTTTCTTAGCGGTTTGTCAATTTTATTGATCGTTTCAAGAACCAGTTCTTTGTTTCAATGATTTTCTCAATTGTTTTTCTTTTTCAATTTCATTGGCTTCTCGTCTCCGTTTCCTTGTATCTTCTTGCTTTGGATTTATTTTGAATTTCTTTTTCTAGGAAGTGGGAGCTTAGATTTTTTTAACGGAGACTTTTCCTGTCTTATAATGTAAATATTTAACTATAAACTTCCCTCTCAGCGCTGCCTTAGCTGCCTCCCACAATTTTTGACATAATGTATTTTCATTTTCATTTGGCTGAATGTACTTAAAATTTTTTTTCTCCCTTGAGACTTCCTCTTTGACCCATGATTATTTAGAAGTTTGTTGTTTTGTTACCACATGTTCGGAGATTTTCCTGTTAACTTTCTGTTATTGATCTCTAGTTTGAATCCATTATGGTCAGGAAACGCTCTACTTTTCTATTGTGTGTGCTGCTAGTATTTAGAAATATAAATTTATTTTTATATATTTACTTTCATCTTGCATCCTTTGCTAAATTCACTTATTGGTTTTTCTTTTTTTTTTCCCTTGAGATTCCTTAGGATTTTCCAACTACTTAATCAGTTTTGTTTTTTTTTTTCCTCCCCCCATCCTTATTTGCACACTGTTTGCTTGTCTCCTTTTTTTAAGGCACCAGGAACTAAACCTGGGGGTCTCCCATGTGGGAGGAAGGTGTCTAATCACTTGAGCCACCTCTGCTCTGTTTGTTGTGTCACTAATTGTGTTTTCTCATTGTCTTTTGGTTGCATCATCTTGTTGCATCAGCTAGCCGCACCAGCCTGTCGTGTCAGCTCGCTGTCTTGTCTTCTTTAGGAGGCACCAGGAACTGAACCCGGGACCTCCCATGTGGTAGACGGGAGCCCAGCTGCCTGAGCCACATCTACTTCCCTCCAGTTTACTTTTTACTTTGCAGTTTTCAAGCCATTTATTTCCTTTTCATACCATATTGTAATGGTGAGATACAGTGGTCAAATATATGTAATCCATTCTTTGCCAATCTTAGGAGAAAAGCCTTCAATATTTCACCATTAAATATGTAAGCTCTAACAAAAAAGACAAAAGAAAAAAGAAAAAAAAATGTTAGCTCTAGGTTTTTATAGGTGACCATTGTGAGACTGAAGAAATTCCCTTCTAGTTTGCTGAGAGGTTTTATTATGAATGGGTACTGAATTGTGTCAAATGCTTTTTATGCACCTACTGAAATAATTATGTGTTTTCCCCTTTTATTCTGCTAACTTTCAAATGAACAAACCGGCCTTGCATTCTACAATTTTTTGAGGATTTTTGCATGCGTTTTTAGGAAGGATTCTAGTCTGTAATTTATTTTCTCCTCCTCCTTGCTTTTCTTCTTCCTCTTCCTCTTCTTCTTCAAAAAAAGCTTTATTTTTACACTTGGTACATGGCTTGTTAGAGGGCTGCAAGATGCTTGGTTTAAAAGAGGCCTCCTGGGATCAGATGTGGCTCAAATGGTTGAGTGCCTGCTTCCCACATGGGACGTCCTGGCTTCAGTTCCTGGTGGCTCCTAAAAACAAAACAAAACTAGCAACAAGCAAACGAATGAAAAAACCTACCCAGGGAGGCTGACATAGCTCAGTAGTTAAGTGCCCGCTTCCCACATACAAGGTCATGGATTTAACCCCCAGCCCTGGTTCCACACACACACATACAAAAAAGCTCCTGGATGCCAGGAAAACGCAGAGCTCCTTCCCCTCTCAAGGATTCTGGGCTCTGGATGCTACTAGTCATTCATTCAAAGAGATATTCGCCCAGTCTGGTAGGTAAGCTGGCCAGCCTGTGGAGGTTGGGTGTTGCCTATCTCCTTGATGAATTTCCTTCATCTTCTAGGAAACGGTTTTCCAGGAAGTCACAGAGATAAGGGTCTGTGTGGACAGAACCCAGGTCATGCAGATCCAAAAGGGCATGGTTCAGGTTCTTCTCCAGGGCCAAGGTGGCTTCCGTGGCATCCAGGGTTTTACCCCACTCATCTTAGGATAGCTTCTGCATGTCCTGGAAGAGGGCATGGCCATCACACTAGTTTTGCATCTTCAAGAGATGCTTACTGCCCTCGTACTTCTCCTTCACCAGCTTGCCAAAGAAGTGGTCCATGCCCTCCAGAACCACATCACCAGGGTTGAAACAGAAGCCCAGAGAGAGATAGGTGTAGCAGGCCTGCAGATGCACGTTGACTAGGCAGTTGATGGAGGCATTCACATTGGCAAAATAATTCTGATGAATGTGGGAGCTTGTGATTGGTTGATAATGAGAAGCTAATCACAAAAATCTGTGTTAGCTTGTTCTAAAAGCAGGGAATGGTCAAGAAGATGGTCCTGGAGGTTGCAACTGGAAAGGAAGTTGGGGGATGGATGGAGACTGAAGAGAGGGGTAGTCCCTGGATTACTTACCTCCAAACACTGTTGAAGCAAGGGACAGATCCTGGGGCCACCAAATGTGCTGTCTGTATTTTCTTTTTAATATTCTTGTCAGGTTTTAGTATTAAAATTATGCTGGTGTCCTAGAACAAGTTGAGACTGTTTTCCTCTGTTTTCTTAAAGCATATACATTTGTTATTCTTTGTTCCTCATGTTTTGTTACAATTTACCAATGAGGCTGTCTGGGCCTGGAATTTTCTTTGTGGGAAGGTTTTATTGTTGTTGTTTGGCAGAAGCTTTATAGTTTTTGTTGTTGTTGTTTTAGAAGGTACCAGGGATTGAACCCCGGACCTCATGCAAAGCAGGCGCTCAACCACTGAGCTACACCTGCTCTGCTGTTTTATGGTTTTATTTAACAAAAATAAAATTCACAAATGAACTGTTTATTCTCTCTCTTTTTTTTTGCTGTGCAGCAGGGCATTGGGATTGGTGACTCTGGCAGTCAACTGGGCTGCTCTTTCCATGATGGCTTTGGGATTCTTGGAAGAAACATTGTAAGCAATCGTAGCACAGTAAGATTTGTTGCCTATGAGCAGCACTTCCAGTTCCTTCACCAGGAAATTTCAGAATCCACTGAGCAGCATGTGCTTTGTTTTCTTGTTGCTCATAACTAACCCATCACTGGGCATCAAGATCAGGTCCTTGAATCTTCTCCTTTTGTTTTGTGCTTTCTGCTTTTTTTGTTTGTTTTCTTTTAAACAAATCTATTTTGTTGGTAAATATTAATAAAGCATACAATTCATCCAAAGTTGAATCTTCTTACCCTGGTGTCAATGCCTCTGGGTTTCCACTTAATTTTGACATATTGGTCTGACTGCTGCCAGATGAACTTCTTGGTCCTCTTTTTGATGATCTTCAGTTTCACAAGGTGTTGGAGCGCAGACATCTTTTGGTTCTTCAGTTACTAAAATCCTGGGAAAGAAATAATGATGCTAAGATAGGCACATCCAGAAGATGGCACTGGAGTAGGAAGGCAGGGCTCAACTCTCACAAAAGTAATGGAGAGAGAGGGCCAAAAGCAGTTTGAGGGACTTGCTTTGGGGGTCAGCAGACCAGGACAGTGTTGCACAATTCCCAGGAGGGCAAGGGACAGAGAGAGGAAGAATCGAAAACAACAAACATGAGTTACTAACCACCACCACCTGTGGCTGGGAAGGGCTTCCATCCCCCACCCTCAAGACATTAAGCCAGGATAAAACCCCTGGCACACTGCAGCCGACTTAGAGGGGAAAAGACATCTTCCTCCCCTGTCAGCAGTTACACGGGAAGAGGGAGTATGAGTCAGAGGGCTTCTGCAAGTGAATTCAGTCAGCAGAGCCCTCTGAATCTGGGCTCTGGCCAGACCAGAAATAAGGGAAAGCGGAGATTGAAAGTAACACCTCCATGGAAAGGTTCACTGATGAGCACATCTGCTGGCCAGATAGGAAACTGCAAGGAGAAAAACTACTCTTAGGTCTCTCTTTAGCCCAACCCTGGGAGAAAATCTTTGCCCCATTAGTGAATCTCTGGCCTGATTTTGATAACTTAATCAGACTTAGAATAAGTTGAGCAAAAATCAAAGCAGAGCTGTGGAATTAAAAAAATAAAAAAATAAAAAAATAAATAAAAACACTAGGCAAGAGAGAGAAAGTACCCACCAGAGTAAATTCAACAACATATCCAGATGCTTAGACATCAGCAAAAAATAACAAGCCATACTAGGAAACAGGAAGAGATGGCCCAGCCAAAGGAACAAACCAAATACCTGACAAGATACAGGATTTAAAACAATTAATCAATGATAATCACACAAATCTCCTAAATCAATTCAAAGAATTGAAGGAAAATATGATGAAAGAGATAGAGGGTATTAAGAAGACACTGGGTGAGCATAAAGAACAAATTGAAAGCCTGCAAAGAAAAGTAACAGAGCTTATGGGAATGAAAGACATGAAGGATGAAATTAAAAATACATTAGAAGGAGCAGATGTGGCTCAAGCAGTTGAGCGCCTGCTTCCCAGATGGGAGGTCCCAGGTTTGGTCCCTGGTGCCTCCTAAAAACACAACACAACAAAAAAAACAACAAGCAAACAAATGGAAAAACCAACTCGAGACCGATGTGGCTCAGTGGTTGAGTGCCAACTTCACACATACAAGGTCCAGGGTTCAATCCCCGGCCCTGGTACCTGAAAAAAAAATACCTTAAAGATGGGGAGCAGGTGTAGCTCAGAGATTGAACACCTGCTTCCCATGTACAAGGTCCCAGGTTCAATTCCTGGTATCTCCTTTAAAATATATGTATTAGAGGCACATAACAACAGATTTGAATTGCTCAAAGACAGAATTAGTGATTTCCAGGACAGAACATCCGAACTAAAAAAGACAGGAGAACAGAAAGAGAAAATAATGGAAAAAATGGAAAAGGGTCTCAGGGAATTTAATGACAATGTGAAAAGCGCAATCATATGCATTTTTGGTGTCCCAGAAGGAAAAGAGAACGGAAAAGAGGCAAAAAGTATATTTGAGGAAATGACTGAAAACTTTCCAACCCCTTATGAAAGACATAAATAACAATATCCAAGAAGTACAATGGACCCAAACATAATAAATCCAAACAGACCTACTCCCAAACATCTACTATTCAGAATGACAAATATCAGCTAAAGAAAGGATTCTGAAAGCAGCAAGAGAAAGGCAAAGCATTACATACAAAGGAACCTCAGTAAGATTAAGTGCCGACCTCTCATCAGAAACTATGGAGGCAAGAAGAGAGTGATGTATTTAAGGTACTGAAAGAGAAAAACTCGAGTAAAACTGTCCTTTAGAAATGAGGGTGAGGGAGTGGATGTGGCTTAAGCGGTTGAGCGCCTGCTTCCCACATGGGAGGTCCTGGGTTCGGTTCCCAGTGCCTCTTAAAACAAGCAAACAAGCAAACAAACAAAAAAACCAACTCAGGGGAGCCGATGTGGCTCAGTGGTTGAACGCTGGCTTCCCACATGAGGTCCCGGGTTCATCCCCACCCCTGCTAACCTCAAAAATTTTTTTTTTTGCGGGTGAGTTTAAAGTCTTCACAGACAAACAAAAACTGAGAGAGTATGCTACCAAAAGGCCAGAATTACAAGAGATACTAAAGGGAGTGCTATAGCCTGAAAGAAAACAACAAGGGCGAGGGAAGCAGCTGTGGCTCAATCAGTGGGGCTCCCGTTTACCATATGGGAGGCCCCAGGTTCGGTTCCCGGGGCCTCCTGGTGGGGGCGGGCCTGCCCGCACGGTGTGGTTGGCTGGCCCGGCGAGCGCGAGCAGCGGGGGGGGGATAAATGAATAAATAAATAAAATCTTTAAAAAAAAAAAAAAAAAAAAAAAAACAAGGGCGAGAGACTTGGAGAGAAGTGTAGAAGATTATTAGGAAGGGTAAATTAAAGGATAAAAAGACAGACAATAAAAAGATATGACAACAGAAAACAAAAGGACAAAATGGACAAAGTAAGTAATGACTTTACAGAAATAACATTGAATGTTAATGGCTTGAACCCCCCAATCAATCAAAAGACACAGAAGGGAAGCAGATGTGACTCAACCAGTTGGGCGCCTGCCTATCACATGGGAGGTCCTGGGTTCGGGTCCTGGTGCCTCCTAAAGAAGACAAGCAGACGCCACACCCGCTGCAATGAGCAGATGCCTAAACGAGAAGATGCCACAAGCCAGCAGACGCCGCAGCCCACGGGGAGTGGATGTGGCTCAGGCCATTGGGTATTCACCTCCCATGTGGGAGGTCCCAGGTTCGGTTTCTGGTGCCTCCTGGAGAAGGTGAGCAAACAATGAGCAGACAAATGAGAGAACAAAATGGGAGAGGGGTGGATCAATTTTTTTAAAAAAAGATATAGAATAATAAAATGGATAAAAAAATATGATCCATCTATATGCTGTCTACAAGAGACACACCTCAGATATAAGGACACAACCAGGTTGGAAGCAAAAGGTTAGAAAAAGATATTCCATGCACATAGTAACCAAAAAAAATCTAGAGTAGAGAGACTAATATTGAACAAAATAACTTTTAAATGCAAAACTGTTATAAGGGATGAAGAAGGTCATTATATGTTAATAAAAGGGGCAATTCACCAAGAAGAAATAACTATACTAGATATTTATGTACCTAACCTGAGTGCCCCAAGATACATATAGCACACACTGGCAAAACTGAAAGGAAAAAATAGATGTCTCTACAATAATAGTTAGAGACTTCATTAAATCACTCTCGGTATTGAATAGAACATCTGTACCGAGGATAAATAAAGACAGCTTGAGTAATATAAATGAACTAGACCTAACAGACATTTATAGAGCATTACACCCAAAAACAGCAGGATATACATTCTTTTCAAGTGCTCATGGATCCTTCTCCAGGATAGACCATATGTTGGGTCACAAGAAAGGACTCAATAAATTTTTAAAAATTGAAATTATACAAAATACTTTCTGATCTAACAGAATGAAGCTGGAAATCCATAGTGGATGGAAAAAGGGAAAATTCTTAAATATATGGAGATTAAACAGCACACAAATAATCAGTGGGTCAAAGAAGAAATTTCAAGAGAATTCAGTAAATATCTTTAGACGAATGAAAATGAGAACACAACATATCAAAACCTATGGGACATTGCAAAGGCAGGGCTGAGAGGGAAATGTATACCCCTCAATGCTTACATCAAAAAAGAAGAAAGCTAAAATTGAAGACCTAACTGCCCACCTGGGGTAACTAGAAAAAGATCAACAAACTAATCCCAAACAAAGCTAAAGGAAAAAAATAGTAACGAGCAGAGCAGAAATAAATGAAACCAGGAACAAAAAAAGAAAAAAAAAGAATCAACAAAACCAAAAGTTGGTTCTTTAAGATCAACAAAATTGACAAACCCTTAGCTATAGTGACAAAGAAAAAAAGAGAGAAGATACAAATAAAATCAGAAATGAGGGGGGGACATTACCAGTGACTCGGCAGAAATAAGAGAGATCATCAGAGGATAAAATGAACAACTGTATGCCAAGAAACTAGACAATGTAGATGAGGTGGGCATATTCCTAGAAACCCACGAACAACCTACACTGACCCTGGAAGAAAGAGAAGACCTCAACAACCCAATGACAAGTAAAGAGATTGAAACAGTGAAAAAAAAAAACCTCCCAAAGATGAAAAGCCCAGGACCCGATGGCTTCACAGGTGAATTCTACCAATCATTCAAAGACCATCTTTAATACCAATCTTGCTCAATCTCTTTCAGAAAATTGAAGAGGAAAGAACGTTACCAAACTCATTCTATTAATCCAACACCACCTTAATACCAAAACCAGATAAAGATACTATGAGAAAAGAAAATTATAGACCAGGGGTTCTTTTTTTTTTTTTTTAAAGATTTTTTTTATTTATTCATTTATCCCCCCCTTGCTGCTTGTGATCGCTGGGTCAGCTAACCACGCCATGCGGGTGGGCTTGCCTTCACCAGGAGGCCCCGGGAACCGAACCCGGGACCTCCCATATGGTAAACGGGAACCCTACTGATTGAGCCACAGCCGCTTCCCCATGACCAGGGGTTCTTAACCAGGGTTCCACAGAACCCCAAGGGGTCCATGGAAAGATTTCAGGGGGTCCGTGTGCTTGAATTGAAAATTAAAAAAAAAAACACATTCTTGTGGGGACGTGTTGATGCAGGTGTGATATATTTATTAAATAATACACAGTATATTGTGGACTTAGTAAGGGGTCAGTGGTTTTCACCTGACTGGCAAAGAGGTCCGTGGAACAAAAAAGATTAAGAACCCCTGTTATAGACCAATATCTTTAATGAATATAGATGCAAAAATCTTGAACAAAATACTTGCAAACTGAATCCAAAAACACAATCAAATGGGTTCTATCCCAATTATGCAAAGGTTTTCAACTCAAAATCAATTAGTAATAAACCACGTTAATAAACTGAAGAAGAAAAACCACATGATCCTCTCAATTGATGCAGAAAAGGCATTTGATGAAATACAGCATCTGTTTTTGATAAAAAAAACACTCCAAAATATAGGAATAGAAGGAAGTTTTCTCAATATGGTAAAGTGCATATATGAAAAACCTACAGCTAGCATTGAACTGAATGGTGAAAGACTGAAAGCCTTCCCATTGAGATCAGAACAAGACAAGGATGCCCACTGTCACCACTCTTATTCAATAGTATGCTATGCTAGAGGTTCTAGCTTGAGCAATTAGGCTAGATAAAGAAATAAAAGGCACCCAAATAAGAAAGGAAGAATTAAAACTTTTCACTATTCGTTGATGATATGATCCTATATCCAGAAAAATTTGAAAATCCACAACAAAGCTACTAGGACTAATAGACAAAATTTCAGCAATGTGGTAGGACAGAAAATTAATAAGCAAAAATCAATAGTGTTTCCTTACACTACTGATGAGCATCTGAGGAGGAAATCAGGGGGAAAAAAAGACATTTATAATAGTGACTAAAAGAATCACATATTTAATAATAAACTTAACCAAGGTCATAAAGGACCTGTATTCAGAAAACTATGAAACATTACTAAAAGAAACTGAAGAAGACTTAAATAGCTGGAAGGAAATTCCGTGTTCATGGACTGGAAGACTAAATATTGTTAAGATGTCAATTCTACCCAAACTGATTTACAGATCCAATGCAATCTCAATAAAAATCCCAATAGCCTTTTTTGCAGAAATGGAGAAGCCAATTGTCAAATTTATTTGGAAATTTAAGGGGCCCCAAATAGCCAAAAATGTCTTTAAAAAAAAAGAATGAAGTTGGAGGACTCTTACTTCCTGACTTTAAAACATATTACTTGGGAAGCGGCTGTGGCTCAATCAGTAGGACTCCCGTTTACCATATGGGAGGCCCCAGGTTCGGTTCCCGGGGCCTCCTGGTGAAGGCAAGCCCGCCTGCACGGCGTGGTTAGCTGACCCAGCGAGCATAAGCAGCAAGGGGGGGATAAATGAATAAATAAATAAAATCTTTAAAAAAACAAAAACAAAAACAAAAACAAAAAAACATATTACTTAGCTACAGTATAAAAACAGCATGGTACTGGCATAAAAACAGACAGATTCACCAATGGAACCACATCAAGAACTCAGAAATAGACCCTCACATCAACGGTCAAGTGATATTTGACAAGGCTGCCCAGCCCTCCCAGCTGGGCCAGAACAGTCTATTCCACAAATGGTGCTGGGGGAACTGAATATCCATATCCAAAAGAAAGAAAGTGGAGACCCTATCTTACACCTTATTCAAAAATTAACTTAAAATGGATCAAAAACCTAAATTTAAAAGCAACAACCATAAAACTCCTAGAAGAAATGAAGGAAAACATCTTCAAGATCTTGTGGTAGGCAGTAGTTTCTTAAACTGTACACCCAAAGCATGAGCAACAACAACAAAAAAGATAAGTGGGACCTCCTCAAAATTAAACACTTTTATACCTCTCAGGACTTTGTCAAAAAGGTGAAAAGGCATCCGAACAATGGGAGAAAATATTTGGCAATCACATATCCAATAAGGGTTTAATATCCATGATATATAAAGAGATGTTACAACTCAACAATAAAAAGACAACCCGCTTAAAAAATGGGCAAAAGGTTGGAATAGATAGTTGTCCAAAGAACTACAAGTGGCAAAAAAAAAAAAAAAAAAAAACACGTGAAAACATGTCTACCATCACTAGCAATTACAGAAATGCAAATCAAAGCTACAATGAGATATTATTTCACACCTATTAGAATGGCCATTATTAAAAATTTGGAAAACTGTAAATGTTGGAAGGGTGTAGAGAGAGAGGAACACTTATTCACTGTTGGTGGGAATGTAAAATGGTACAGCTACTGTGGAGGACTGTTTGGCAGTTCCTAAAGAAGATGATTACAGACTTGCCATGTGACTCTGCAATACCACTACTAGGTATATACCCAAAAGAACTGAGAGCAGTGACACGAACAGACATTTGCACACCGATGCTCATAACAGAGTGTATTAGCCAAAGGGGTGCTGATGCAAAGTACCAGAAATCTGTTGGCTTTTATAAAGGGTATTTACATGGGGTAGAAGCTTATAGTCACAAGGCCATAAAGAGTAAGTTACGGGGGGAAGCGGCTGTGGCTCAATCAGTAGGGCTCCCGTTTACCATATGGGAGGCCCCGGGTTCAGTTCCCGGGGCCTCCTGGTGAAGGCAAGCCCGCCCGCACGGCGTGGTTAGCTGACCCAGCGAGCACAAGCAGCAAGGGGGGGATAAATGAATAAATAAATAAAATCTTAAAAAAAAAAAAAAAAAAAGAGTAAGTTACTCCCTCACCAAAGTCTGTTGCCATGTGTTGGAGCAAGATGGCTACTGGTCTCTGTGACGGTTCAGCCTTCCTCTTAAGGTTCCATGGTCCCAGCTTCTTCCAATCTAAGCTGTAGGTTGGCATAAGGCTCATCTCCCTTCCCGGGGCTAGTCTCTTTCTGGACTCAGATGCTCTGCTCTCTCCAAAAGGCCAGCTGTAAACTAACAGGTGATCGGCTCTGCTTTCTCCAAGGGGCTCCAGCATCAACCCTAAACTCTCCTCTGCTGTCTCATTTTCTGTGTCTGCCCACCAAGGGTGTGGGGACTCAAGATCCTACTGACGTGGATGATCAAATCCCTGATCTTAATCAAGTAAAAGTGAAGCCTCTGAATTCAATACAATCAAAGGGTATTACACCCAGAGGAACAGACCAGTTTACAAACATAATCGATTATCTTTTTTGGAATTCATAAATACTATCAAACTGCCACACAACGTTATTCAGAATTGTCAAAAAATAGAAACAACACAGGTGTCCATCAATCGATGAATGGCTAAACAAACTGTGGTGTCTACACACAATGGAATACTATGCCGCAGTAAGAAGAAATGAAGTTGTGAAGACCTGGCAACATGGATGAACCTAGAGGACATTATTTTGAGTGAAACAAGCAGACAATATATATATACAGTATAAATACTGTATATTGCACTACTATGAACTAAATATATTGTGTAAATCATGGAGTTAATAATTAGAATGTAGGTCACCAGAAAATAGAATAAGGGTAGATAATGGAAAGCTGAGGGTTAATCTGTAGAGAATTGGTCAAAAGTTTGAAAATCTTTGGGAATGAAATGGTGAAAGCACATCATGGTGTTTGTTGACTAGCAGAGCTATTATATGGGTATAACTGGTTGAAAGGGAAAGTCTAAGGACATGTAAATTACTAGAAGGAAAGCTTAAAAATATAACATGGGATTGTATTACATAGTGAAACCGCATGTGAAATACAAATATGGGTAATATTGCATATATAAGAATGTTTTTACAAAATATAAACATAAATAAACTAGAAAGATGGAAACAGAATAGCAGCTATGTACAGCAGGGGAAGCATAGAGAGATTGAGAGGTGATGAAGTTTTTTTGTTTTTTTATTATTTTTCTTATTAGAATAATGAAAATGCTCTAATAATGGTTGAAATGATGAATGGACAGCTATGTGATTATACCAAATTCCAGCGATTATACACTTTGAGTGGATTTATGCTTTATTAATATGTATCAATAAAATTGATGTTAGGCTAATGTGTCAACTCAACTAGGTAACTGTGCACAGTTGTTTGATCAAGAAAGCACTGGGCTAATTGTAATACAAGGACATTTATGGACTTTAGTCATCAGCGAGTTTACTGCATAGATGGGTGATTACATCTACGATCAACCAGGAAGACTGCCATCAGCAATGAGTGATGTTTTATCCAACCAGTTGAATACCTTAAAAGGGGAAGTGATTTTAGCATTCAGAGAGAATTTCCCAGCTTGTCTTTGGACAGCTAACATCTCCCAGGAACTCATAAAGGACCTTTATCGGACTTTCATTGGAGCCCCTGGTTTGCAACCTGTCTGTGGAATCTGGACTTGTGCATCCCCACGGTCACATGAGAGAATTTTATGAAATCTTATATTTACAGATATCTGCTGTTAATTCTGTTTCTCTAGAGAACTTTAACTAATACAGGTACACCCAAGGCTAATTCTGGTCATTAGTTAATGCCTCTTCCTGCCCCATCCTCTATGATTCCAGGTTAGTTTAATCAGGTTTTATATGTGGCTGAGCTAATGCTCCCACTGCCCACTGGATCCCATAAACTACTGGCATGAAATTCATAAACTTGGGGATAGAGGTAGTTATCAATGCTCAATGGGTTTGCTAGAAATTGTATTTATGAGGTGTGGAATTCTGTGCATAGGGATCACACCACAAGGAATTTAACTGTGCCTTTTTGGAGAATTGAGGCTTATTTCTTAATCATATTTCCTGCTTCCTGGATTTTCTTATGAGTCATTGAGAATACAACCCCAAATTAAAAGATCTGCCATAGGAATCCTCCTTTGATGTCATGTAGTTTCATAGTTTTATTCTAGTTCCAGGCAGCTCCATCTATCCCTGCAACCCTGTGAATGTTCCTAAAGTCACCATGGTTCACTCATCACAGAAACTTCCAGTAATCCCAAGAAGCCCAATCTCAGGAGTTGCAGGTAGGCAAAACCAATGACAGGCATTGGTCCAACCCTCCCAGGGTGACTGAAAGATGCAGGGCTTCCTCAGGGCTATGGGGAAAAGTTAGCCAAAGGGCTGCATTTTCTGGGCAGGCCAGGAAAGCTCGGCTTTGGGAAGCCATTGGAGAAGTTTTTGGCACCCTTCCTGAACCCCCTCCACAGGAGACTTTGGATCTAGTCTGTGCCCCCTTCATGGGTTTGTGTCTCTGTTTTAGCTGGGAAAGACCGAGTTGGGAAAGTTCTCCCTGGGGTGACTCTCTTCCAGAATTTGCCCTCCAGGCAAAAGCAGCATGAGTCAACGAAAGGAGTATACAAAACTATAGAGGCCAATAGTCTGGAACAAAGGACTGCTAGGTTCAGATATTTGGGAGAGGGAGGTCTGTCCCCAAACCAAACTCCTGTAAACAGGGGAACTCCAAAACAACTAACAACGGAAAGCGTAGGGCAAGACAGAGCCGCATAAGACAGGGAAAACCCTGCACAGTACATTCACCTTGGGCAGACCTTCCTGATAGGAGGCTGAAGCGTAAGAAAAATCTCTGTTTTATCATCAGTTGGTTACAAAACCAAGAAACGGACATCCCAGGGAGTAAATCCCAGTGTTAACATTTTACAATATTAAAATGTATAGAATGCAACAAAAGAATACAAAACAAAGAAACAGGAAATGTCCCATCCAAAGGAAACATATAAATATACAGAACACACCAACAAAAAAGATGAGAATGTGGACATACTAAACAAAGCCTTTAAAAAAATGATCTTTAAAATGCTAAAGGAGATAATGGAAAGTACAGAGAAAGATCTACAGGATATCAGGTAAGCAATGAGTGAACAATATGAGAGTCTAAGTAAAGAGACAGAAATTTAAAAAGGAACCAAACAGAACTACTAGAGTTAAAGACCACAATAACTTAAATGAAAAATGCCCAGGAGGGTTTCAAGAGCAGAATGGAGCTGGTAGAAGAAAGAATCAGTGAATTTGAAGACAAGACACTTGAAATCAGTCAGGCTGAGGAACAAAAAGAAAAAAATATTAAAAGCAAAAATAGCCTAAGACATAGGCTTATGTCTTAGGACACCATCAAGTGCACCAATATATGCATTATGGAAGTCCCAAAAGGAAAAGAGAGAAAGGGAAGAAGGAATGCTCAAAGAAATGACAGAGAACTTGCTTCCCAAACTTAGCAAAAGACATGAATATGCACATCCAAAAAGCTCAGAGAACACAAACAGGATAAACATGAAGAAAAATACACTTTGTCATATACTGATTACACTATCAAATGCAAAGGACAAGGAAAGAGCCTGAAAGCTGCCAGAGAAAAGCAACATGTTATATACAAGGGAGTCCCAGAAAGACTGAGTGCCAATTTCTCATCAGAAACCATGAAGGCAAGACGGCAGTGCTGAAGGAAAACAATTGCCAGCCAAAAATTTTATATCCAATGAAACTCATTCAAAAATGAGGGAGAGATTAAGATATGTTCAGATAAACAAAAACTGAGGGAGTACATCACCATTAGAACTGTCCTACTATGCTAAAGGGAGTTCTACAGACTGAAATGAAAGGACTCTAGACAGTGGTTCAAAGCAACATAAAGAAATAAAGACCCATGGCAAAGGTAACCACTTGACTAAGTATAAATGTCAGTATTATTGTATTGTATTGTTTGGTATGTAACTCCACTTTTTACTTCCTACAGGTGCTAAAATGCAAATGCATAAAAAGTAATGATAAACCTAGGTTTTTGGATATACAATGTACAATGATATAAGTGGTAACAAGTGCAAAATAAATGTGGGGGGCGACAAAGGGGTTGTAGCAGTTTGGTATTATTTATGAATTCCAAAAAAGATAATTGATTATGTTTGTAACTGATTTCTGTTCCCCTGGGCTACCCATTGGATTCAGCTGAGATTCCTTTGATTAAATTGTTAAGATTAGGGCTTTTATGTCATTAGGGCATGCAGGGTTGAGTCCCCATCCCCTTGGTAGGCCGATAAAACAAACTCTTACACAGGAGAAGTAGATATACAGAGAAAGACAGCAGAGAGAACTTGGTTTTGATGCTGGAGCCCTGGGGAGAGTTGAGCCATTCACCTGATAGTTTACAGCTGACCCTGTGAAGAGACCAGAGCAGCTGAGCCCCGAAAGAAAGGAGTCCCAGGAAGAGAGACAAGTCCCTTAACATAGAGATTAGAAGAAGCTGGACCTGCAGAGCCTTAAGAGGGAAGAGAAAGGCTGAACCCTTGCAGACATCACCTGCTATCTTGTGTCAATACATAGCAACAGACTTTGATGAGGGAAGTAACTTACTCTTTATGGCCTTTTGACTGTAAGCTTCTACCCCAAATTAAATACCCTTTATAAAAGCCAACAGATTTCTGGTACTTTGCATCAGCACCCCTTTGGCTGATTGATACAACATTCTCTCCTCATCTCACATAAGTCACACCCAAACATACCCAAAAACACATTTACCAAATCTCTATAGGCACATTATCTCCCACCGAATCATACTCAGTTAAAACACACACATCAACTTCCATTCCACAACAGTATGGACCTGTTCTATCACTGTCTAACATCTGCTCTATCACTGTCACACAATTCATCCACACACCTGGGTACAGTCACAAACCACTTTCACACATCACTCAAGTTCCTCTCCCCGGTGACAGTCTCAAATGTAAACCATGTCACACGCATGACAAGAACTGAAACAAACTGTCAGTTCGCAAATACAACATTTTCTCATAACACACTGTTCCTGGTACTTCTGCAAGGTAAAAATTCTTTACCCTAGATTTGTCCTTTCTGGCGGGTAATCATACTAGTTTCCATCCCTCTCAGTCAATCCCCTGGTCTTTCACAATTAGATAAAAAGTTAGCTCATATCGCTTCCGTCCACACGTCGGAGGCTCAGGTCTAGCGCGCCCTACCCCAGGGATCTGCGGTTCATCCAGCTCAGTCCTGGACCCATCAGTCAAGCTTACCCCTCTCCTTTCTCCGAGCCAACCGACTTGCCGACACACGCCGCAGGCACCACGCAACCTGTCTGCTGGTCACAAGTGTACCCTGCACAAATCGCCTCACGTAGCACGTCACGAGTAATGGCAAGCGCAAGCGCGCCGTCCTCGGAAATGCGCAGTCACGCTGTCTCCAACCGCTTCTCACACATATAACACCGTACATTATTAATAACTCACAATTACTGCGCGCGTGGCCAAGCCCGCAGCGCGAAGCTATGCGGGTAAGTGCACAGACATGGGGATCTCAAAACGTTAACTTACAAACCTCCTCACACACCCACACAATCGATGTCACATCCACCCCTCTCCCTAGGAGACTTACCCTCGGATACGCGCACATGCGGATTCACACAAAACACATCTCACACCACAACCTCACAGAGGCCACGTTGAGGGAGTAGGGGCGGCCCCGGTGCTAGGCCCGACATCGGTCCTTAGAGGAATTCGACGTCCTCAACTCCAGACCCCAAATCGGATCTCGGCCGTGGAAACCAGCGGGAGGAAGTTAGGTTGTCGCCACGGGACTGAGTGAAACTGCGCAGGTGCATTCTGAAGCCTCGCCGCGTTGGCCTCCGCAGTTTTTCCCTCTCGGACTACTTTTCCCAGAGGACATCGCTGCCAAAGCTGCTTCCGGTAGGAGCGTCGGTGGAATGGTTTGGCGCGGAGGCTGCGTGCGTCCTCGTGAGGTGCCCAGCTCGGAGCCTGGACGCGAGCCCTTCCTGAGGAGGCTGATGGTAAGGAACGCTGAACTCCCAGGGCCGTGGAACAGCAGTGTCCCGGTGTCAGCCCTCTAACTGCGGGAGCATCCCAAGGCCTGGGTTGTGTGATTGATGAGTGTGCGCCACGAGACCGGTTTGTCTCCGGACTGTGTGTGTTGTCGATGATTGTGACAGCGACGTGGGTGTGTGTATATTTGTGACGGTGTGATTGTGTGCATGACCATTTGTGTGAATGGAGTTTGTATGTGATTGTGACCACGATTGTGGGTGACTGTTTGTGTAGGTCCCATTCAGAATTACATAAAAGAAAATTACACTTTGAAAAACCGTTACACTCAGGCGCACATAGACAGCTAGGGAGTCACTCGAGAGTGGTCAGCTGTAGATTCACACACAACGCAAAGCTTCTTTTCCATCTGTTTTGTTTTAGCTTCTATTTTTGAAATTCTGGTTACACATACATTGGGTCTTTTGGATTTGTTTTCTATTTCCACGATCTTTTTTTCTCATAATGCCTTCCTTTTTATTTTTTATCTTAATTCAGTGACAATCAGAGGGCAGCTCTGACAGGGGTCCATTTCATCATAGGATTGGGGCACTGGTCTGGCCTAAATCCCTCCTGCTGAGGAGCCTGAGCCCTATCTTTCTTGAATCCATCCTGCTACAAGGGGTTCCCCTGTTGAGTAAGTCGGCATTTGTCCAAATTCTCTCTAATCCTTTATGTATGTTTGCATGGAGAGTGGGAGTAGGAGACAGGAAGCAGGAAGAAAAAATCATTCTAAATTAGTATTGGGGGAGATTAGAGGCATGATTGTCTCATGTCTTTTCTTACCCCTCTCTCACCCAGCACACCTTTTTTGGACTGAGTTTCTTCTACAGCGGAAGCCAGAAGAGGACTAATAAATACATTCAGTTCTTAAAAAAAAAAGTCATGGCTCATGTAAGTTTGTGTTTTCTTGCTCTTAATTGAAATAGTCCTTTTTTCCCCCTATAGATCATAGGAATATTTGCATTCTTTATTGTTTTTTGCATTGTTACCAACCTGAGAATTATATAATAATTTACTAGTGAATGAGTATGTGATGGTGCCAAAAGTTCAGCCCTTCCCTTTTTGCTCTTTTCTCCAAACAGTGTTCATATGCTCATTCAGTAAATAATTCCTCATCTCCCATATATTCAGTCTTCTACCAGGATGTGGAGAGAACAGAAGTAATATTCTTTTAAGGGAAATATTAGTGTTTCTTTTATGAGAACTTGGGTTTGATGAGGTGATTTAACAAAAATTTATCTAGTACCTACTATGTGATAGGCACTCTTCTAGATAGCTAGGAATAGATCAATAGAAAGAAAGTCATGCAAACAGAATCTTCCTTTGTGGAACTTAATTTATAGTGGGAGAGATAGAAAAGAAATATCTAAATTATATACTGCAAGACTTGATATATACATGTAAAGGAAAAAGAACAAAATAATTACATGATAAAATAAAACCAAAGACCAAATATGTCTTATCAATAAATGCATAGGTACTTTAACCTATTAAAATAAAAAGATTTTCAGATTGAGTCTCAAAAACCCAGCTCTCTGCTTTATATATCAGACACTTAAAGTGATTCAGAAAGTTTCAAAATAAAAGGATGGACAGATTGTATTTGGCAAAGAGAAACTAAAAGAAAACAGACTAATATTGGGCCATATCATAGCATTGAACATGACAAAGAAGGGCACTATATAGTTCTCAAGTATACATTTCACAATGAATATATAATAGTTATTAATATTTCTGAATAAAATATTACAGCAGCATTTTGCCTAAAGCAAAATTTAGAGCAGATACAAGAAGAAATAAACACTCACCAGCAGTAGAAGACATTTATTCACCTCTCTCAGTCCATGTCAGGATGAATGGACAAAATTTAGTAAGGAGTGCTCACTTCCGCAGCACATATACTAAAATTGGAATGATACAAAGAAAATTAGCATGGCCCTTGTGCAAGGGTGACATGCAAATTCGTGAAGCGTTCCATATAAATCACCTTACTGAAAAAAAATTTAGTAAGAATAGGGAAGTACTAAATTGCATAACCCATCAGATCTACCTTATTGATATGTATTAAATTCTGTATCTTGATAATATTGAATATGAATTTTCAAGTGCCCATAGAACATTCAGAAAAAATGACAAAACATTAGGCCGCGGTAAAGTCCAAGAAGTAGGAATGAGAAACATTCTCTGAACACAGTAAAATACAACTAGAATTTAATAAAAGATCAGAAAAATAAAGCTATTCCTACTGACAATTTACTGACAAATTTGTCTCAATAACTCCTGGGTCAAAGAGGAAATATAATCTAAAAGTACAAAATATCTAATAAGCAAAGATAGCACTACATTTTGGAATCCATGGAATTTAGTTAAATACAAAGATAAAAAATTATATGTAAAAAATAATTTAAAAAATAGGTAAAAGAAATTATATGTGTTAGAACAGGGAAAAAATTAGAAATAATAAATAAACTGGTCCTTTTAAAAAAATCATTAAAATAGATCACTAAAGCCTTGAATGGGGAAAAAAGGGAGAAGGCACAAATACGCAAAATAAAAAAGGAAGAAAGGAAAATCCATAAAAACGAGAAATTAAAAAGGATCTTGAGAAACTACTATATTCGATTCTTTGGTAATACATTTTTTTTTAAACTCGCATGTATGCCATTCTCAGTTGTTCTTCCTTCCTGAGTATGTGATTTTCTTCCTGGTATCATTTCCCTTTAGCCTGAAGATCTTCCCTTTAGCATTTCCTGTAGTTTGGGTCTCCTGGTTACAAATTCTCTCAGCTTTCATTTATGTGCAAATGTCTTTATTTTACCTTAATTTTTTGGTATCAGTGCTCCAAAAATTAAGACAAAATATACCTTTTGTATTTTCTGGAAGATTTTTGTGTCAAACTGATATTATTTTCTTTCTTAAATGTCTGGTAGAATTCACCTTTGAAGGCACCTGTGATGGACAGAATAATGGTCCCCCAAAAATCCTAATTCCTGGAATGTCAAAATATTACCTTACATGACAAAAAGGATTTTGCAGATGTTAAAGACCTTGAGATCCCTCACGTGACAGAAGGGATTTTGCAGATATTAAAGTTAAAGATCTATGCTGGATTATCGGGTGGGCCCCATGTAATTACAGTTTTTAAAAGTGGAAGAAGGAAACAGAAGAGTTGGAGTCAGGGAGATTAAGTATGGAAGAATGGTAAGAGTGATGCAGTGTTGGGTGGCTTTGAAGATGGAGGAAGGAGACCATGAGCCAAGAATGTGAATGGCCTCTAGAAGCTGGAAAAGGCAATGAAAAACTTCTCTAGAGCCACCAGAAAAGATTGCAGCCCTGTCAACACCTTGATTTTAGCCTAGTGAAAACTGTATTGTATTTCTCACCTATAGAACTGTAAAATAATAAATTTGTGTTGTTTTAAGCCCCTACATTTATGGTAATGTGTTGTAGCAGAAATAGAAAATTAATACACCATCTGAGTCTGGAGTTTTCTTTGTGGAGAGATTTTAATTACCAATTTAATTTCTTTAGTAGATATAGGGCTCTTTAAGTTTTTAAATTTCTTAAATCAGTTTAGGTAATTTGTATCCTTCAAGGAATTTGTTTATTTCACCTTAGATGTCAAATTTATTGGCATAAAGTTCTTCATAATATTTTCATTTTATTTTTTTAATGCCTGTCAGATCTATTGTGATATCCCCCTTTAATTCCTAGTATTGGTAATTTATGTCCTCTCTTTGTGATTATTATACCTAGAAGTTTAACAATTTAATTGATCTGTTTGAGGAACCAGCTGCTGGTTTTATTGATTTTTCTCTCTAGTTTGCTTTTATTCTCTTTAATTGATTATCTTTCCTTCCTTCCATTTACTTTGGGTTTAATTTTTTCTTTTTCCAGCTTAAGTTTCTCTTATGATTTCTTCTTTGACCAATGGTTATTTAGAAGAATAACTTCCAAATATTTGTTGTTTTTTTCCAATTATCTTTCTCTTGGTTCATTTTTTTTTTTTTTTAAGATTTTATTTATTTATTCATTTATCCCCCCCTTGCTGCTTGTGCTCGTTGGGTCAGCTAACCACGTCATGCGGGCGGGCTTGCCTTCACCAGGAGGCCCCGGGAACCGAACTGGGGCCTCCCATATGGTAAACGGGAGCCCCACTGATTGAGCCACAGCCGCTTCCCATCTCTTGATTCATTTTTAATTTGATTATTTTGTGGTCACAAAATATACTTTATGGTTTCAATCTTTTACATTTATTGAGTTTTGTTTCATGGCCCAAAATATGTACTATCTTGATTAATGCTCCATGTGCACTTAAAAATACATGCATTTTATACTGTTGTTGGGTGGGAGTGTTTGTCACTTAGGTCAAGTTGGTTGTAGTGGTGATCAACTCTTCTATATTTTTAAAATTTTTTTAAATTAACTTGGCCTGTTAATAACTGACAGGTTAAGGAATGTTTAAACCTACAGCTGAAATTATGAATTTGCTTATTATTCCTTCCAGTTCTGTCAGTTTTTGATTTATGTATTTTGAAGCTCTCTTATTATTTGCAGTCATTTTTAGGAGTGTTATGTCCTTTATCTTTATGAAATATTCTTTCCTATCCTTGATAAAATTCTTTGAGTTCTCTTCTATTAATATAGTTACTTGAGCTTTCTTTTACTGGTGTTTCATGGTATATCTTTTTTCCATCCTTTTATTTTAGGCATCCCTCTTATAACAGCATATTTTGCATCCTGCTTTTTTATGCAGCCTGTCGATCTCTGCCTTCAAGTATTTAGACCAGTGTTTGCCCAACGAGGCCATTCAGGCCAAATTCAGCTTGCAGCCTGTTTTTGCATGGCCCTTGAGATAAGAATGGTTTTACATTTTTTAAGGTTTATAAATAAATGAAGAATATGTGATAAAGACTGTATGTGACCCACAGAGCCTAAAATATTTACTGTATGACCTTTTTCAGAAAAAGTTTCCAAATTGTTGAGACCATTTAAATTGAAATAATTATTGATATAGTTTAATCTATCTTGTCATCTTTTTTCCTTCCTTTTTTCCTATTTTCCTGCCTTCTCTTAATTAACTTAGTATTTTTAAAGGTTCTATTTTATTTCCATTATATGATTATTAGCTATATCTCTTTGTTTTACTGTTTAGGGGTTGTTCTAGGGTTTATTATAGTCTTCCAATTATTTTATTTTATTTTTATTTATTTATTTATTTTTTTTTTTTTTTAAGATTTATTTATTTACTTTATCCTTTTTAAACCCTCCCTTCCCCATTTGCTGTTTTGTGTCCATTTGCTGGGCAATTCTCTGTATCTGTTTCCTGCCATCTCTTTTCATCCTTCTCCTCCAGTCTTCACCAGGATTCGATCTTGGAGACCTCCGATGTAGGAGAGAGATGTTCTGCCACCTGCGCCACCTTGGTTCCTGGCTTTTGGAGTATCTCGTCTTGTCTCTCCCCCGCGTCTCTCTCCTGTTACGTCATCATCTTGCTGCATGGCTCCCGGGGCCTGGTGGCTTACCGGCACACAGAGCCTGGCAGCCCATGCGCCTTCTATATATATATATTTCTTAATTTTACCGGGAGGTCCCGGGGATCGAACCCAGGTCCCTCCATATGGCAGACGGACGCCCAACCATTTGAGCCTCATCTGCCCCCTCCAATAATTTTATATACTACTTCATGGATAATATAAAAAGCTTAACAGATGAAAACTTATTTCTCCTTCTTGTCTTTTTTGCTATTTTTGCCATTTTTTATTTCTTTTTATCCCTTTTTTTCTTACTCTTTTTTCCCCCCAAAAGATCTGCTTCTTTTCAATAATACTTACCTTTCTATATTATCTTTTTTTTTTTTTTCCCATGGTTCAATTCATTTCTTTATTTTACCTTAATCAAGGCAGGCAAAGTACAGATGCTGTACATTAGAAATATACAAATACACCACTACACATCACGTCACTCTCTATGAGCGAAAGGACCTTTGCTCAGCACAGATCCTCTGATGCACATAACCACAGTTAAATGTACAAAGAGCCACTTGCTGGTCCAACGCAGCCAACTCCAATTAGCAAGACATCTATCAGCATCCATATGCCCAGGCCACCAGAGCTGAAGAGCTTGCCAAGGCCTTCTCGCCACTGGCCCAAGTAGAAACAGTCCACTCCAAATCCACCCAAGGTGGTGCTCAGAACCAGAGCAGTAGACCATTTATAACCTCCAGTCCAATTGCAGAACAGCATTTTGGGAAAAGTGTGGTTACCCAAGCAATGGATGTGATCCCGCACCATGCAGCTGGCAGTGTGGTGCCACCGCGGACAGGACACTGCCACGCAGCTGGAGGAGCTGGAGTACTCAGAATCTGCCAGCAAAATCTGCAAGTCATGTTGAGGACAAAGTTCTTTTGGGATTTGAAGTCTTGATCAACACAGGTAACAGAAGGTCTGGCTGTGCAGTCAAAAGTGACAGGCTTCCCATAGACACAGGAGGAATCTGTCTTGCATTCCACACAGTCTGCAGGGAGTCTGGTACACAAGCCACTGCTCGGACATTTCGCCACATAAGGTGGGATTTCGGTGCTTTCTGCTGCCCTGGGAAGTCCTGTAAATGAACGTGTTGGGCCTGAGTCCTTTATAGACTGAGCCAGGGGCTGCGAATGCTCTAAATTTAAGGATCCACCGCCGGACAGAACTGGGAGACGAAGAGCAGAGCGTGACACGGGTGCCATCATGCCTGTGCACGCCTATATTATCTTATATACATCAATTTTAAGTTGTATCCTACAATATTATGAGTTCATATTTATTAACTTTCATTGTTAATTTCAAATTAACTTTATTTTTCATGCACTGTACACTAATGTATGAAGAAATAAGATTGTAAGCATCTATATTCTTTCTGATCCCTTCCACCTTTATTATTTCTTAGGTGTTTTACTGGATACATAAAAATATTCCTTTTCTATTCTCCCTAACCTCTTCTAGAGGTTTTGTTAATTCTCAGGTGAATTAGGTGGTTTCTGTGAGCTGTACGTCATATTCTGTCTTTTATTTCCAAATAAGTTTAAACTACACATGATTTTCTCCCTTTAAACAGTTGATTATCTTTTAAGGAAATTAAGTGTAAATGAGATCTTTTTTATTTATCCTCATGTTTACAATTTTTGGTGTTCTTCATTCCTTTGCATAGATCAAAATTTCTACCTAGTATCACTTCCACCTGAAGAACTTTCTTTAACATTTTTTTGTAGCCCAGGTTTTTGTGGTGATAAATTTGCTCAGCTTTGGTTTGTTGGAAAGAAATGTTATTTCTCCTTTATTTAGAAGGATTTTAGCTAAATATAGAATTATAGGTTGACAGCTTTCTTGCTGCATGTTAAAGTTGTTCTGTTGTCTTCTTGCTTCCATTGTTATATATGGGAATCACTTAGATGCAGTGATGAAGTAGGAAAAGAGTTGAATTTATCAGGACTCAGACTTTGCTAAGCAAGTATGAAATGAGAGGGTCAAGGGAGTTCATGTTGAGAGTGATTATGAAGTTGATTTCTTGAGCTTGGAATTTGAGTAGGGTAAGAAGGGAAGAAGAGGTCTGAGTCGAAAGAGTAACCATGTAACATAGATTAGTGTGAGGGATACTTCAAGTTGCTGTTTTGGAGATGCTGCACTTTACTGCAAATGACAAGATCTAGGGTAGTAACATGGGAAGTGAGTTAAGCAGAGAGGAAGACAAGATCAGTGAAGGAGAGGTCAGGGAACTGGGAGGCCAGGGTGTTAGAAGGAATAGGTATGTGTTCGCTGAGAATTAAAATGGGAAATTATTGGAGATAGTGACACTGAGCCAGGAGCTAAAACTCCTGAGGGGCAGAAATCTAGATGTCAACAAATCACTGCAACTGGGGATGGTATGCATGGTAGAATCTGATGAAAAGATGACATTAGATTTTAGAGTAGAAGGAGGAACAGTTGTCTGACACCAGTTTTGAGTAGCAAGGAGGACAGTGTTGTGAAGGTTGTGAGAGAGAGAACAGCTGCCACCTTGGGAATGTAAAATGGTGCAGCTGCTGTGGAAGAGAGTTTGGCGATTTCCTCAAAAAGTGAAACAACTGCCATATGACAGCAATCCCACTTCTTGGTATATGCCCGAAAGAATTGAAAGCAGGCACTCAAACAGATATTTGTACACCAGTGGTCATAGCAGCATTCACAATAGCCAAAAGGTGGACACAACCCAATTGTCCATCAACAGATGAATGGATAAACAAAATTTGGTATGTATGATAGAGTATTATTCAGCTGTAAAAAGAATGTTTCGATACATGCTATAGCATGGATGAACCAGGAAGACATCATGTTGAATGAAATAAGTCAGACACAAAAGGACAAATATTGTATGATTCCACTTATAGAATATGCAAATTCATAGGGATATATAAACTGAATAGAATACAGTTTATCAGGGGTGAGAGGGGGTAAGGGGAGTAGAGATTTAATGCATAGTGGTACAGGGTTTCTGTTTGGGGTGATGGAAAACTTTCAGTAATGGGTGGTAGCGAGGGTTGTACAACATTGAGAATATGATTAATCCCACTGAATTGTATGGTTAGCAGTGGTTGAGATGGGAAATTTTATGTTGTATATGTTTCCACAATTTGAAAAAGAGAGATTAAAGAGACAATGACAGTTACATGTAATAATGAGCCTAGATTGGATCTAATAATGGAGGAAAAAAATGCTCAAAAGGACATTATTGGGACATTTTTTTAAAATGGCATATAAACTATATGCTTTATATCAAGGTTAAATTTCTTGAACTTGATAACTGTACTTCATGAGGTTACATTGTGAATATCCTTGTTCTTAGGAAATACCTTTGGAAGTACTAATGTGTTCAAGAAGCATGATATATGCAACCTACTCTCAAATGTTTTAGAAAATAGATAGATCCATTGATAGAAAGAATGATAGAACAAATGTGGCAAAACGTTAAAAGTTGGTAAATCTGGGTATCTTGTTGGGGGGGGTATATTGGAGTGCTCTATATTGGTTTTGTATTATTTTTGCAACCATTCTCTAAGTTTGAAATTATTTCAAAATAAGAGGTAAAAAAAAAAAAATCCAACACCTCATGGGTGTTGGTGTTCTCAGGGATAAATGGTTAATTGAATTACACATGGGAAATTTTTTACCTTCTCTACAATTTTGGGTTTTCCAATTAGATATAATATGATGGGAAGTGGTGGTAGGTGATCTCACTGGGTGGAGAGGCCATTTGCTTTGTGAGACTTTAGGATTAGGTTGAGGTGATAGGTGCCTGGATACAGAAAGATCATAGGTCTTGCCAGCTATTAGATGAACCCTATTTACAAAGTCCCTTTTAAGATTGAAGAGGATATGCTAGACTTAGGTTGCTATCTGAGTCAGGATCATTCTGTATTATTCTCCAAATTAGGAACATGGATAGCGTACAGGGAAGGATGGTGGATAGTCACAGGTAAGATCTTCCAGATATAATTTCAAAAATCTCAGAACTGGAAAAGACTTTAGAGGTTTTTGTCCAATTCATAGGTCCAAGTTTAACCAAGTGATGAGATCTCTTATTTATAACATCAAATGTCATGGCACCAATTTTTAAAAAGAGATGTTATAGTTACGCTTGCTGCATAAGTAATCACCCCAAAACTTAGTAAACGAAAATTACAGCCACCATCATTTTGCTCCCAAATCTGCAATCTAAGCAGGGCTCAGTGGGGCCGACTCATTCCTGTTCCATGTGGTATCAGCTGGGATGGCCCTGCCAGGAGTTGGAGCATCCACTTCCAAGATGGCTCCCTCCTATGGTTTGTAACCTGTTGCTGGCTGCTGGCTAGGAGCTTAGCCAGAGCTGTGGTTTGGGTGTCTGGGTTTCTTTGCAGATGAGCTGTTCTTTAAGTTGCTTGGGCTTCCTCGGAATATGGCTGTTGAGTTTCAACAAGAATAAGCATCCCAAGAGAGTAAGGCAGAAGTACAAGGCATTTTACATACATTTAAGTACAAGTCACATAGTCACTTCTGCCATAATCTCTAAATTGAGTAAGTGACAGATATAGCTAAGATTCAAGGGAAGGAGACATAGACCCCAAACCAATGGGGGTGGGCATGTCAAGGTTATATTGAAAAAGAGCATATGTATGGGATGGGAGATTGCTGTGTCCATCTTTGGAAAATATAATCTGCCTTAACTAAAGAATTTTCTGGAAAAATGCTTATGACATAATAGTGATAATAATAAAGAATCTTCAAGTCCTTTTTCTCAAGACTTTTGTAAGACTTTCTGGAAAGATTAAAAATTTTTTTCCTAATTTAATTGGGAATCTCTATTTATTTTCTTAATTTCTAGATATCTGATTAACAGAAGTTTCCCACTCCATGCAAAAGGACATGTGTGCAGCAGAGCGGGTACAGCTCAATAGTTGAGTGCCTGCTTTGCATGTAGGTCCTGAGTTCAATCCCTGATACCTCCTATAAAATAAATAAATAAATAAATAAATGAAAAAAAAATAATAATAAAGGGCATGTGTGCAGTAATCGAATTAAAGCATGACGTGTAGGCCCTCTGCCTCTGTCACACCAAGTTCCTTTTTGACCCATGTCACTGGCTTCCAGCCTTAGTCTTTTCACTTACTATACCATTTCCTTCCTGCAGTGCCTACTTTTAGTACCTCTCCTTTTTGAAAAATGTTTCTTATAATTTTAAAAATAGTGCTGTGATTTGTCATTTCAGGGGTTGGTGATGTTCAGAGATGTGGCAATAGATGTCTCTCAGGAAGAATGGGAATGCCTAAACCCTGCACAGAGGAATTTGTACAAAGATGTGATGTTGGAGAACTATAGCAACTTGGTTTCGCTGGGTAAAATTATCTGCCCCTAATAATTCAGAATCTGTATCTTAGAATGTCTGCTTTCTCCCCTGTGGATTTTAGGTTACCATCCAAATAACTGGATGAATATTCTGTTTGTTTGAAAATGAGGACAGTTAGATGGAGGTACACCTTATTTTCTCCATCTTCATACCTTCCTCTAATCTTTCCTATAATGAACTTTTTTTCCCTTATGATTCAGGGGAAGAATTCAAATTCTGCAACATTAAAACATAACATTGTCAAAGAAACCAAGCTTTTTTTTTGTTTCACTTCCACTGTACGAAACCTTTAGGTACACTAGCAAAGATTAAAACTAATCTCGGGAGCGGATGTGGCTCAAGCAGTTGAGCGCCTGTTCCCGGTGCCTCCTAAGGAAAATGGAAACAAGGAAAAAAAAAAACACGTAAAAACCAACTCAGGGGAGCTGATGTGGCTCAGTAATTAAGCACCAGCTTCCCACATACGAGGTCCTGGGTTCATTCCCTGGCCCCTGATACCTAAAAAAAAAAATATATATATATATATAAATACCTTGGGAAGCTTTTTTTTTCTTTCCTAATAGCAAAATAAGGAGAAAACATATATAAATTTAAATAACAGTTTATCATCTATTTGCTTTGTTTCTCATGAACCTGATTTCACCTGAATATGAGTAATTCAACCCCTCTCCTTTCTTTCATTTCCTTTGTAGGCCTTATCAAGCACCCTTTTTACCTATGGTTTATTTTTATTTTAATCAATTCTGAATCACAGTATTTGGGTACTTTCATCTCCATCTCATCTCCATTTCTTTTCTTATAATCAGGACTTTCCATTTCTAAGCCAGATGTGATCTCCTCATTGGAACAAGGGAAGGAGCCCTGGATGGTTGTGAGGGAAGTGACAAGAGGGCAGTGCCCAGGTGAGTAATCAATGATCAGGCAGTAGCAAGCTGTTGCAAGGAATAGGCCAGCTGATCAATGAGACAGTAGAAATTTGAGAAGGTTGATAGAACTATCTCATCAAAGACCCAAGGCCTGTGGAGAAAAGTAAGATCTTTTCAGTATAACCTATCAAAGAACTTCATTTTTACTCTGACTTAGTACTCCTGTGTTTCACGTCTCTGATTTTTTTTTTCCATGTTAAAGCAAGAGGTACTCTCCTTTCTTCCAAATGACAATCCTTTTCCCAATTCTTTGAATCAAGTTCCTCCTTTGCATTTAAAGTTATTTTGAGTCTCCATTACATGAAAATCCATTTATCCATTCATTCATTCATTCGGTACTATTTATTGAGTGCCTGTCGTGCATCAGAAACTGATGGAGCAAAGGATATAGTACAATAATCTCAGACTTTTGTGTAGTGGACACATGGGTTGAGAATAAAGAAATATGTACTCTAATGTCAGGTACTGGAAGCACTATGAAGAAAGGCAGGGTAAGACTATAGATAATATTTGAAGGATATTGGGTCAACAGGGTTATGTTAGATGGAATAATTAGGGAAAACCTCTCTGATAAGATACCTGAGGAAAGAACTGAAAAAGAGTAAGATAGGTAAGTATCTGGGGAATAAAAAGAGGCGCATACAGATAGAATAACAGTTGCAAAAATCCTGAGGTGGGAGTACCCTTGAGAAATGGCAAGAAGATCTATATAGCTATATAGATCTATATAGAGAAGACTGAGTAAGGGGAGAGGTAAGAAGAGATGAGGTCAAAGATTATGCTAGGTGGGAAGCGGATATGGCTCAATCAGTTGGGCACCCGCCTACCACATGGGAAGTCCTGGGTTTGGTTCCTGGTGCCTCCTAAAGAAGATGAGCAAGACAGCAAGCTGACACGATGGGCTGGGGCAGTGAGCTGACACAAGATGACACAATGAGGAAACACAATGAGAGAAACAACAAGCAGGGAGTGAATATGGCTAAAGTGATTGGGCGCACCTCCCTCCTACATGGGAGGTCCCGGGTTCAGTTCCTGGTGCCTCCTAAAAAGAAGGAGAAAACGAGGAAACACAGAGAGCACACAATAAACAGACACAGAGCATACAGCGAGCACAAACAACAAGGTGGGGGTGATGAAATAAATAAATCTTTAAAAAAAAAAAAAAATGATGATGTTAGTTGAGACCATTTAGGGTCTTATAAGCCACTGAAGGAGTTTGAATTTTGTTTTATGTTTGATGGGAAAACCATTGGAGGATTTTGAGGAGGAAAGTGAAGATTAGATATATTTTTAAAGAGGATCATTGGTTGTTGCATGGAGAATGAATAACAGTAATAGTAAAAGGAAGACAGGAAACTATTTCAGCATCCAAAGTAGAGCTTGTAGTGGTTTGTATTAGGATGGTACCAAGTGTTGAGAAGTGTATTCAAAATATAATTTGAATGTAGTGCTAAGAAGATGTGCTAATGGATTGTAAGTGGGCCATGAGAGAAAGGAAAAAAAAGTAGGAGGATCTCAAGGTTTTTGTGTTACATCTGGGTGAATAGTGGTGTCTTTTACAGTAATAAATATAGAGCAGGTTGTGGAATGGAAATTTAAAATTCTGTTTTGGTCATGTTAAGTTTGAGATTCCTGTTAGACATCAAGTGAAGATATTTAGAAAGCAGTTGAACATGCTCACTGAAGTTCTAGAACAGTTTAGGGCCGTATATCTAATTGTGGAAGTCTTCAGCATATGAATGCACATGAATGTATATTTGAGCTGTGGGACTGGATCAGATCTCCTGGAAAATGAGTACAGAAACACAGTACTGAGCCCTGACATTTGGAAGTGGTCTGAAGGAGGAGATGCGACAGTAAAAGAGTGACTGGGAGGAGCAGCCAGAAAAATTGACTCTGGTTCCCAGAAGTTGAGTGAAGGAAATGTTTCAAGAAAGTAGGACTGATAAAGTGAATCACATTCTGCTAAGAGTGAATATAGGATGAAGGTGAGCTGTAAAGATGGTGATCAAGCCCAAGTAGAATGGCTTAAAGGAAGAACAGGAGTGGAGGCAGAGGTTACAGTGAGTGTTGCTTCCTCTTTTATTGTTGAGTTGCATGATCTCTTAATATAGCATGGAAATCAAGCCCTTATCGGATATGTAGTTTCCAAATATTTTCTCCCTTTGAGTGGGCTGCCTTTTCACCTTCCTACCAAAGTCCTTTGAAGCACAAAAGTGTTTAATTTTGAGAAGGTCCCATTTATCCATGTTTCCTTTTGTTGCTCATGCTTTGGGTGTAAGGTTTAAGAAACCATCACATAAAACCAGATCTTGAAGAAGTATCGCCACATTTTCTTCTAGAGGTTTTATAGTTCTAGCTTTTATTTAGGTCTGTGATCCATTTGGCATTAATTTTTATATAAGGTGTGAGATAGTGATCCTCTTAAATTCTTTTCGATGTGGATATCCAATTCTCCCAGCACCATTTGTTGAATAGACTGTTCTTCCCCAGCTGGGTGGCTTGACAGCCTTGTCAAAAATCACTTGACCATAGATGTGAGGGTCTGTTTCTGAACAATATTAGCTAGGTAATATGATTTAAAGACTGGAAGTGAGAGTCCTCCAACTTCATTCTTGTTTTTTAAGATGTTTCTGGATATTTGGGGCCCCTTACCCTTCCAAAAAAAATTGATCATTGGTTTTTCCATTTCTATAAAAAAAAAAAATGGCTGGTGGAATTTTTATTGAGATTACATTGAATCTGTATTCCAATTTGGGTAGAATTGACATCTTAACAATATATAGTTTTCTGATCCATGAACCCGAAATATCTTCCATTTATTTAGATCTTTGATTTCTTCTAGCAATGCATTGTAGTTTTCTGAATACAGGTCCTTTATGTCCTTGGTTAAGTTTGTTCCTAAATATTTGATTCTTTTAGTCGCTGTTAGAAATGGAATTTTTTTCTCTAAGTTCCTCATCAGATTGCTTATTACTAGTGTATAGAAACACTACTGAATTTTTGTATTTTAATCCTGTATCCTGCCACTCAGTTGAACTCATTTATTATCTCTAATAGCTTTATTGTAGATTTTTCAGGACTTTCTAAGTATACAATTATATCGTCTGTGAATAGCATACATTTTATGTCTTCCTTTTCAATTTGGAGGCCTTTAATTTCTTTTCCTTGCTTAATTGCTCTAGCTAGAACCTCTAGCACAATATTGAACAACAGTGGTGACAGTGGGCATTCTTGTTCCTGATCTCAACTTATTAGTCTCAACATATTAGGGGTGCTGATGCAAAGTACCAGAACTCTGTTGGCTTTTATAAAGGGTATTTATTTGGGGTAAAAGCCTATAGTTACAAGGCCCTGAAGAGTCTTAACTCAAGGTTATTTTTCTCACCACAGTCTCTTGCCACATGTTGAAGCATGATGGCAGGCGATGTCTGTGAGGGTTCAGCCTTCCTCTTAAGGCTCTGTGGTCCCAGCTTCTTCCGATTTCAGCTGTAGGGTGGCATAAGGCTTGCCTCTCTCCCTGGGGATCGTTTCTTTCCAGGCTCAGCTGCTCTGTTCTCTTTTCAAGGTCAGCTGTAGACTATCATGCTCATCTCTCTTCCTGGGGCCTCTGCCATGTCTAATGAGCCGTCTCTATTCCTCTGTGTTCTTCTCCTGTCTGTGTCTACTTCCTTGTGAGAGTCTGTTTTGTCAGCCCAAGGGGCCTGGGACTCATGGTTGAGTCACACTCTAATGATGTGATTGAATCAAAGCCCTGATCTTAACATAATTTAATCAGACATCTCAGCTGAATCGAATACAATCAAAAGGTAGCACGTCTAGAGAAACAGTTTACAAACATAATCAATTATCTTTTTTGGAATTCATAAATAATATTAAACTACCACATTCATCATTGAGTACAATGTTAGCTGTGGGTTCTTCATGTATGCCCTTTATCATGTTGAGAAAGTTTCCTTCAATTCCTATCTTTCAGAGTATTTTTATAAGGAAAGGATGCTGGATTTTGTCAAATGCCTTTTCTGCATCAATTGAGATGATCCTCTGATTTTTCTTCTTTGATTTATTAATGTGATCTATTACACGGATTTCTTTTCTTGTGTTGAACAACCCTTGCATGCCTGGAATAAAACCCACTTGATCATGATAAAGAATTCTTTTCATGTGTTGTTGGATTCGATTAGTGAGTATTTTGTTGAGGATTTTTGCATCTATATTTATTAGGGAAGTGGATCTGAAATTTTCTTTTTTTTTGGAATATCTTTATCTGGCTTTGGTATTAGGGTGATATTGGCTTATAGAATGAGTTTGGTAATGTTCCCTCCTGTTCACTTTTCTGGAAGATTTTGAGTAAGATTGGTGTATTAGTCAGCCAAAGGTGTGCTGATGCAAAATACCAGAAATCGATTGGTCTTTATAAAGAGTATTTATTTAGGGTAGAAGTCCACAGTTACCAGGCCATAGAGCGTAAGTTTCTTCCCTCACCAAAGTCCATTGCCATGTGTTAGAGCAAGACAGCTACTGACGTTTGTCAGGATTCAAGCTTCTTGGGTTCCTCTCTTCCCAGGGCTGTGTTTCTTTCCGGGCTCAACTCCTCTGTTTCCTCCACAAGGTCAGCTGTAGACTATGAGGCTCTCTAGGCTTTGCTTCTCTCCACAAGGACAGCTGTGAACTCTCAGGCAAATGGCTCATCTCTATCCTGGGGCCTTCTCTCCTTCCTCACCAGAACTCCAACATCAAACTGCTTAACTCTGTTCTTGCCATGCCTTTTATATTTGTTTCCCACCCCACCAAGGGGTGGGTCTCAATGCCCTACTGACGTGGCCCAGTTAACGCCCTAATCTTAACTTAATCATGCCCAGATTAGCAGACCAGTTTACAAGCATGATCCAATATCTATTTTTGGAATTCATAATTACATCAAACTGCCAAACTACTACAATTGTTATTAAATCTTCTTTGAATGATTGGTAGAGTACACCTGTGAAGCCATCTGGTCCAGAGCTTTTCATTTTGGAGAGGTTTTTTTTTTACTTTATTTTGTACATTTAATAATTGAAAATATAAACAATTAAAAACTAAAAAGTAAACACAGATGAATAAATATATACATTTCTCAATTAAATGTACTGGATACGTATAAAATTTTTTTTTAATCAAACAAGCTGTTACATAATATATTTGGTTCATAGTAATGCAGTCATACAGTATTTGTCCTTGCTTTGCTCAATATAATGTCCTCCAGGTTCATCCATGTTATCATATGCTTTACAACTTCATTTCTTCTTATAGCTGCATAATATTCCATCGTGTGAATAGACCACAGTTTGTTTATCTACTTGTCTGTTGATGGATACCTGGGTTGTTTCCAACTTTTCGCAATGGTGAGTAATGTTGCTATGAACATTGACGTGCAGATGTCTGTTCATGTCACTGCTCTCAGTTCTTCTGGGTATATACCCAGTAGTGTTATTGCCAGGTCATGTGGCAAGTCTATATTCAACTTCTTTAGGAACTGCCAAACAGTCCTCCACAGTGGCTGTACCATTCTGCATTCCCACCAACAGTGAAGAAGTGTTCCTGTCTCTCCACATCCTCTCCAACACTTGTAGTTCTCTGTCTTTTTAATAGTGGCCATTCTGATAGGTGTAAAATGATATCTCGTTGTAGTTTTGATTTGCATTTCTCTAATCATGAGTGATGTTGAGCATTTCTTCATGTGCTTTTTGCCATTTGTATTTCTTCTTCGGAGAAATGTCTGTTCAAGTCTTTTGCCCATTTTTAAATTGGGTCATTTGTCTTTTTATTGTTGAGTTGTAACATCTCTTTATATATCCTGGATATTAAACCCTTATCAGACATGTGATTTTGGAGAGGTTTTTGATGACTGTTTCAATTTCTTTACTTGTGATTGCTTTGTTGAGGTCTCCTATTTCTTCTCAGGTCAGTGTAGGTTGTTCATATGTTGCTAAGAATTTTTCCATTTCATCTATATTGTCTAGTTTGTTGGTGCACAGTTCATAGTATCCTCTTATGATCTCTTCTTTCATTTCTGATTTTATTTATTTGCATCTTATTTTTTTTCCTTTATTAGTCTAGCTAAGGATTTGTCAATTTTGTTGATGTTCTCAAAGAACTAACTTTTGGTTTGTTGATTTTATTGTTTTGTTGTTGTTGTTGTTCTCCATTTCATTTGTTTCTGCTCTGATATTTATTTCGTTCCTTTTGCTCGTTTTGGGATTAGTTTGTTGCTCTTTTTTCTAGTGCCTCCAGCTGTGTAGTTATGTCATTGATTTTAGCTCTTTCTTCTTTTTTAGTGTAAGTGTTGAGGGCTATAAATTTCCCTCTCAGCACTGCCTTCAGTGCATCCTGTAGGTTTTGATATGTTGTGTTCTCATTTTCATTCGTCTCAAAATATTTACTGATTTCTCTTGCAGTTTTGTATTTGACATACTGATTAAGACTGTGTTGTTTAATCTCCACATACTTGTGAATTTTCCCTTTTGCTGCCTGTTACTGATTTCCAGATTCATTCCATTATGATCAGAGAAAGTGCTTTGTATAATTTTGATCTTTTTAAATTTATTGAGATCTGTTTTGTGCCCCAATATATGTTCTATCCTGGAGAAAGATCCATAAACACTTGAGAATAATGAATATCCTGCTTTTTTCTCTGTATATATCTATTAGGTTTATTTCATTTATCATATTATTCAAGCTCGCTCTTTTTTTATTGATCCTCTGCCCACTTGTTCTATCCAATGATGAAGTGGTGTATTGAAATCTCTAACTATGATTGTAGAGACATCTATTTCTCCCTTCAGTTTTGCCAGTGTTTGCTTCAGGTATTTTGGGGCACCCTGGTTAGGTGCATATATATTTATGATTGTTATTTCTTCCTGGTGAATTGCCCCTTTTATTAATATATAATGTCCTTCCTTGTCTCTAATAACAGCTTTGCTTTTAAACTCTATTTCATCCAATATAAGTACAGCTACTCTAGCCTTTTTTTTTTTTTTTTTGGTTACTGCATGTATGGAATATCTTTTTCCAGCCTTTTCCTTTCAATCTATTTGTATCCTTGAATCTAAGGTGTCTCATAGACAGCATATAGATGGCTCATGTTTTCTTATCCATTCAGCCAGTCTGTATCTTTTGATTGGGGAGTTTAAATCATTAACATTCAATGTTATTACTGTAAAGGCAGTTCTTACTTTACTCATTTTGAGCTTTGGGTTTTATCTGTCATAACCTATTTTCACCACTCTTTTTACACTCTTAATTACTTTTACTGATATTATCTTCATTTCTAAATTCTTTTCTAAGCCTCTTTCTCCTGTCTTTTCAAGCTGTAGTAATCTCTTTAGTATTTCCTGTAAAGCTGGTTTCATGTCACAAACTCTCTCAGTTTCTGCTCTCTATGAATATTCTAAACTCGCTTCATTTTGAAAGGCATCTTGCCGGATATAAGATTCTTAGCTGGCAGTTTTTCTCTTTCAGTATCTTAAATATATAATACCACTGCCTTCTTGCCTCCATGGTTTCTAATGAGAAATCAACTCTTAATCTCATTGGGTGTCCCTTGTATGTGATGAATTGCTTTTCTCTTGCTGCTTTCAGAATTCTCTCTTTGGCATTTAACATTCTATTAGTTTGTGTCCCAGAGTAAGTCTATTCAGATTTATTTGGATTGGAGTACATTGTGCTTCTTGGACATGGATATCTATGTCCTTCAATAGAGTTGGGAAATTTTCTACTATTTCCTCAGATATTCCTTCTGCCCCTTTTCCCTTCTCTTCTTCTAGGACAACCATGAAATGTATGTTTGCACATCTCTTGTCATTATTTAGTTCCCTGAACTCTGTTAAAAAAATTGAACCCTGTTCAATTTTTTCCATTCTTTATCTCTTCTTTTGTGTGTTCATTTTTTTTTTTAAATGTTTATTTACTTATTTACTTACTTTTATCCATTTTTACCCCCGCGCTTTTGCTGGGTTTTTGTGTGTGTGGGTGTGTGTCCATTTGCTGGGCAATTCTCTGTGTCTGTTTCCTGCCTTCTCTTTTCATCCTTCTCCTCCTTTCTTCACTGGGATTCGATCCTGGGAACCTCCAATGTGGGAGAGAGGCATCCTACTGCCTGCACCACCTTAGTTCCTGGATTTTCGGTGCATCTTTTCTCGGCTCTCCCTTGTGTAACTCTCCTGTTATGTCATCATCTTGCAGCGTAGCTCAGCGGGGGCCTGGCGGGGGCCTGGCAGTGCACCTGCACACGGGGCCTGGTGGTGTACCCACTCACAGGGACTTGCAGCCCGCGCGCCTTCTATATTTTTCTTTATTTTTACCAGGAGGTCCTGGGGATCGAACCCAGGTCCCTCCATATGGAAGACAGATGTCGAACCATTTGTGTCACATCCATCCCTTGTGTGTTCATTTTCAGACCTTGTCTTCAAGCTCGCTGAAGTGAGTGCCTCTTCAAATCTGTTATAAGCCTCGAGCGTATTTTTGCTTTCATTTATTGCACCTTTCATTCCCATAAGCTCTGTTACTTTCTTGCAGGCTTTCAGATTCTTTGGGATCGAACCGGGTCCCTCCATATGGGAGACGGACACCCAACCAGTTGAGCCACATCCAACCCCCAGCCTGTATCTTTTGATTGGGGAATTTAATCCATTCACATTCAATGATATTACTGAAAATGCACTATTTATTTCCTCCATTTTATTCTTTGGTTTTCATATGTCATCTTATTTTTGTCTTTCTTTTTACGCTTTTGGTTATCCTTTCTGCTTTTCTTTCTTCTATACTCTCCTCCAAGCCTCTCTCTCCTGTCTTTTTCTTTCAGGTTCTAAGGCTTCCTTTAATATTTCCTGCAAAGGTGGATTCTTTTTTGCAAACTCTCTTAGTTTCTGATTGTTTGTGAATACTTTATATTCACCTTCATATTTGAAGGACAGTTTTGCTGGGTAAAGAATTCTCGGCTGGCAGTTTTTCTCTTTCAGTTTCCTAATTGTATCATACCACTGTCTTCTTGCCTCCATGGTTTCTGAAGAGAAATCTGCACAAAGTCTTACTGGACGTCCTTTGTACGTGATCGTTTGCTTCTCTCTTGCTGCTCTAAGCATTTTCTCTTTATCTTTTACATTTGACATTCTGAATAATATGTGTCTTGGCATAGGTCTATTTGGATTTATTCTCATTGGGGTACGGTGTGCTTCTTGGACCTGTAAGTTCATTTCTTTCCTGAGGGTTGGGAAATTTTCAGCTATTATTTCCTCAAATACTCTTTCTGCCCCTTTTCCTTTCTCTTCTCCTTCTAACTCCAATGACACATATGTTCTTGCGTTTTGTGTTGTCATTCAACTCTCTGAGCCCTTGCTCAATTTTTTCCATTCTTTTCTCTCTGTTCTTTTCTCTCTTCAATTTTAGCTGCTCTGTCTTCAGTATCACTTATTCTTTCTTCTATCATTTAGAGTCTGCTGTTGTATGCTTCAAATGTATTTTTGACTTCACCTATTGTGTCTTTCATTCCCATGAACTCCGTTACTTTTCTGTTCATGATTTCAAATTCTTCTTTACGTTTGCACAATGACTTCTTGATGTCATTGATCTCTTTAACTATATTCTCTTTCATCTCATTAATTTGATTTTGGAAATGTGTGCTCATCTCATTGATTAGTTCTCTCAAATTCTGCATCTCTTCTGGGACTTTGCTGAATTCCTTTTCTTGGGCCATGTCTTCTATTTTCTTAGTATGGCCCGTAATTTTTTGTTGGTGCTTAGGCATCTGGTTAGTTTGTATTTTACTTAGATGCTCTATCTCTTTCTCTTTTATGGGGTTTTAGTGGCAGGAGGCTGTGAGTTACCACCGCTCTTTGATTTTTGGCTCAACCTTGATTGTTAGGATTGTTCTGCTGGTTGCTCAAAACTGGGCACTGGACCCAGTAATTGGTTGTAGAGTTGTTTCCTAGGGCCTTGGGCAGGGAGGCTATAGAGGCCAGGAAATTACTTATTAATTTTCTTATGTGTACTTCCTTGGTCTGCCAGGAGATGGCGCTTGTTGGCTGCTCTCAATTCAATGCCTGGTCGCAGCATATTTGTTGTGACACAGACCAGATCAATGTGATAGAGCTTCCTGTCTGGGGGCTAGGAGCCCTGTCATTCAAACTTTCTGAGACAGTTCTCCAGACTTCTCTCGTAGCGCCCCCCCTTTTCCCAGCTAGGAAATATTTCCACTCCCTTCTGAATCCTCAACAATCAGTCCCTGTTAGTAGAGGATGAGATTGGGAGGTTTGTATATCTTTAGCCCCTTGCAGGCTCCAAGGCAAACAATGGCGCAGCCCCACCCAGCCTGGAAGGGCTCTCGGGACAGGGCAGACCAAACCTGGGAGTCCAAAGCAGGGTCAGCCCCAGGCTCTCTCTCCCCTCTCCCGTGGTGTCCTCAACAAGTACTCCAGGCTAGAAGAGAGGGAGGTTGCGAAGATCGGATTTCTCCGGTCCTTTCTGGGCAACCAGGGCAAACCGCCGTGTGGAAGGGTCCGTGGGGCTCTGCAGCCCAAATTTCAGGTCCGAACCCGAGTCAGCCTAAGGCTGTGTCCCTCTCTCTCCCCTTTCCGGGAGTGGCAGATCCCTGAAGCCCCCTTTGTCTGTGGTCGCAGGCCCAGGGGCCCGAGAATTCTGAAGAGTGTGGGGGAGGGTGCCAGCAGCAGCAGAAGGTGCTACTTGCAACTCACAGTTCTGTAGTCGCGATTTCCCTCTTCTTTCCCTCTCTCTTCTGGGTGGTGTGCAGCCTTCACCTGGTGACCTAAACCCTAGAAGATCTTTTTCGGGGCTGTTTCAGCTTGTCCTCTAGCTATTTTTCTGGAGAAGAGATTCCCGTGTCTTACTAGTCCGCCATCTTTCCGGAAGTCCATTATCTTCTTAATATGCTTAATCTCTTTAGCCATCTCATTGAATTTATTAAGGAGATTTATTTTAACTTCTGTAATTAGTTGTATCAATTTCTTTCTGTCATCTGGAGGCTTAGTTTGTTCCTTTGGGTCATTTTTTTTTGGTGTCTCCCCATCTGATTTACTTGATATCTTTATTCTGGGCTCCGTTTCTCTCTTTAATCTAAGGATTTCTATTTGATTGACTTTGTGCTACAACCCCTTTGAAACTTGGTTCAACTTATTTTGGAACTTTATAAAGGCTCATGTTTAGCCAATATGAATTTTTTCAGCTGTTTTTCATGTTTCTTGTCCTTTCTCCCCTTGCTGGTTGTGGAGTAGGAGTTGAGGATGTTGTTGGTACTGTCAGCCATGGAGACTGAAGCTGCCCAAATTGCCGCAGGAACCAATGAAGCTTCTCCCACCTTTTTCCCCTGCCAGGGGTGGGAATAGAGCCACAGCCATGTGCAGTAATCCAAGCTGTGCAGGCCAAGACCATCTGTAGTTGTCCAGAGAGACTGATGAAGCTCCACACTCCTTCCTCCCCTGCCAGGGGCAGGGATCGAGCCAAAGGTGTGAACAAAAACCTAGTATGTGCTGGCCAAAAGTGACTGCAGTTGCTCGGAGAGGCTGAGCAAGCACTGCCTTTTCTCCTATCCTATCCAGGGCAGGATTTACCCACAGTTGTGCCCAATAATCTAATCTGTGTTGGCCCAAAGCAGGTACAGCTGCCCAGACAGGCTGGCGCAGGTCCCGCCAGCTACCTCCCTGCCAAAGGAAGAGCTGGAGCTTAGGCTAAGGCAGCAATCTGACCTGGGTGGAAAGAAGGTGGTTCCTACCGTCACTGTGATTTTCAGTTACCCTGCTTCCCCTCATGCCAGGGGTGGAGTTAAAATGAAGGCTACCAGCCTCTTTCTGACTAGGACAGGTTCAAACCTTAGCTGTACTTAGGATTGGACTTCAGCCAGCTGAATTTACTAATCAGTAGCTGAAGTCAGTGCTCAACCATCTCTTCCTCTCCCGTTTTGGGGAAATGGAGCTTCCAACTTCAGCCAAGGAATAGATCCCAAAGTGTCTTGCCCTGCCAGTGGGGGGGGGGGCGGGAGGGGGAGGCACCAGCCTCCATGGTGTGAAGTGCTCTACTCACGAATTTTACTATAGATGGGCAGTCTTCTCCTTCTGGTCTTCCAAAGATATTGCAGGATGCTCTCCTGGTCTCATGGGTCCCTAAAATAGGTGATTTAGATAGCTCTGACTGATTACTAACTGCACTGTAGGACAAGCTGTGGAGCTCTCTACTCTGCCACCATCTTGCCTCTCCTTCACCATTCCCTTTTTAAAAATTGTTTACCGGGAAGCGGCTGTGGCTCAATCAGTAGGGCTCCCGTTTACCATATGGGAGGCCCTGGGTTCGGTTCCCGGGGCCTCCTGGTGAAGGCAAGCCCGCCCGCACGGCGTGGTTAGCTGACCCAGCGAGCACAAGCAGCAAGGGGGGGATAAATGAATAAATAAATAAAATCTTTAAAAAATAAAAAAAATTAAAAAAAAATTGTTTACCACATATGTGCATTATTTTATGGAAAAAATGTTTTTAAAATGACTGATAGTAAATAAATACCATTTAATGTAAAATCCACCAACGTTAAATATAAAACATATCTCTAAAACTAAAAAAAATAATTTACCACACATGTATATGCCCTTAAACAGTATATTGTTATTTTCTCTTATTTTTTGAGTTTTATAAAAATGAAATCAGGTATGCATCTTCTGTGATTTGATTGTTTCGTATATTGGTTTATGCCTAATATATGTTTTATGCCTAAGTTCATTTTCACATCTGTATAATACTCTGTTCTGTATTTTTCCTATTATAATTTGGGTTGTTTGTTCTTTTCTACTAGTATAGACAATTGGTGCTGTGAACATTCTTACACGTTTCTGATACATATAATACAAGATTTTCTCCAGTATGCTTACTACAATTGGAATTCCTTGGTAGTAGAATGTACATCTTCAACTTTATTTCACCAAATTATTTTTCTAAGTGGCAGTACAAATATATATCACCAGGGTAGCGGGTGTAGCTCAGTGGTTGGAGCACCTGCTTCTAGTGTACAAGGCTTCAGGTTCAATGCCCGGTTCCTCCTAAAAACAAATACATACCACCACCAGCAGTGTACAGTAATTCTGGTTGCTCAACGTCCTTAAACAGCATGTGATATTCTCAGACATTTTAAGTTTTATCAATCTGATGTGTATGAAGTGGTATTTCAGCGTATTTTAATTTGAATTTCTTTGATTCTTGATAAGTTTGAGCATCTTTGCATATGTTTTTTTAACATTACTGTTAAAATCTTTTGCCTGTTTTCTATTAGGTTGTTTATCTTTTCTCTAGTTAGCATTTTGTGTCTTGTTTAAGAAACATTACAATTTTTATAAACCTTGCGGTTTTGCCTTTAAATTTTAAAACTTCAATTCATTTAGAGTCTATGTTTTGAAATTTATGTATTTGTGGTGCATGGTAGAACGCTAAGGTAATGATATTCTAATGCCATGCATTGAATAATTTATTCTATCCTCACTGATCTACAATGCTTCCTATTTGAGTCTGTTTCTGGTCTTTTTATTTTATTCCATGGGTTAAATCCTATGTGAATACCACACTATTTTAATTTCTAAGCTATAAGTCTTGGTATCTGGTAGGGGAACTTTCTGAACCTTGTTCTTCTTGAGGAGTATTTTGGCTGTTCTTGGACATTGGCACTTCATGTAAATTTTTGTATCTGCTTTTCAAGTATCTCAAACAATCTGATTAAAATATGATTTGACTTGCTCTCTCTCTTCTCCTTCTTGATTCCAGCCATCCTTGCTGTTCCTCTAACAAGCCAATGAAGCCCTCATTTTAGAGACTTGCTGTATTCTCTGCCTGAATTCTCTTCTACTAGATAGCCATGGCTTGCTTGCTTTCTTTTCTTTTTTAACAAATGAATTTTATTGATACATATTAATAAAGCATATAATTCATCCAAAGAGTACAGTCAATGGTATTTGGTATAATCACATAGTAATGCATTCATCACTTCAATCATTAGAGCATTTTTATTATTTCAATAATAATAATAACAATAAACAAAAAACAGACAAACAAGAAAATTCTTCACCTCTCAATCTCTCTATGCTTCCCCTGCTGTACATAGTTGCTATTTCTGGCTATTCTTGCACATTTTTTTAAAGCAGTTTTACATTGAGATATATTCACATTGCATATGATTTATCCAAAGAGTATGATCACTGGTTTCTGGTATAATCACAAGGTTGTGCATTCATCACCACAAAAACTTTTTAGAACCATTTCATTACTCCAAAAAGAAAAACTTCACACCCCTTAGCAGTCACCCCTCAATCCCTCTATCTTTCTCCAGCCCTACATAACCACTAATCTAATTTCATCTTTATAAATTGATTTATATTTACATTTTATATAAATGGAATCATACAATATGTAGTACTTTGTGTATGGTTTCTTTCACTTAGCATATATTTTTTATTTGATTGATACTAACATCTTGTAGTATTAACATATATTTGCTCAGTTTCAAAGAAAAACAGTCTTATATATGTAATTTTAGCTATCTTTATATTTCACATGCAGTTTTACTTAATGCCATACAGTCCCATGTTATATATTTTTGCTTTCCTTTTAATAATATGCATGATGTTGGACTTTCCCTTTAAACCACTGTCATACCCACATAATAACACTTCTAGTTACAAACATTATGTTGGGTTTTCCTTCTCTATTCATTTCCAAAAATTAACACAAATCCTTTTTACCAATTCTGCACAAGTTAGCCCTCAGCTTTCCATTCTCTAATGTCATTTTATTTCTGGTGACCCATATTCAAGTTATTAACTCCGGGAAGCGGCTGTGGCTCAATCAGTAGGGCTCCCGTTTACCATATGGGAGGCCCCGGGTTCGGTTCCCGAGGCCTCCTGGTGAGGGCAGGCCTGCCCGCACGGCGTGGTTGGCTGACCCAGCGAGCACAAGCAGCAAGGGGGGGATAAATAAATGAATAAATAAATAAAATCTTTAAAAAAAAAAAAAAAAAAAAAAAGTTATTAACTCCATGAGATTATACAATATAGTTAGTTCATAGTAGCTCAGTCATACTGTATTTATCCTTTTGTGTCTGTCTTGCTTCACTCAACATAAAGTGGCCATTCTGTTAGGTGTGAAATGATATCTCCTTGTAGCTTTGATTTGCATTTCCCTAATCGCTCATGATGTTGAACATTTTTTCATGTGCCTTTTTGCCATTTGTATTTCTTCTTTGGACAAATATCTATTCATCTTTTGCCCATTTTTAATTGGGTCATTTGTCTTTATATATCATGGGTATTAAACCCTTATTGGATATGTGATTTCCAAATATTTTCTCCCATTGAGTCATGCTTTTGACAAAGTCCTGTGAGGTGCAAAGTGTTTAATTTTGAGGAGGTCTCATTTATCTAATTTTTCTTTTGTTGCTCCTGCTTTGGGTGTAAGGTCCAAGACCTACCGCAAGGTCTTGAAGATGTTTCCCTACATTTTCTTCAGTAGTTTTATCGTCCTGGCTCTTATATTTAGGTCTTTGATCCATTTTGAGTTGACTCTTGTATAGGAAGTATGATGGGGATCCTCCTTCATTCTTTTGGTTATGAATATCCATTTCTCTGAGCACCATTTGTTGAAGAGACAGTTTTGTCCCATTAACATGGACTTGGTAGGTTTGTCAAAAACCAGTTGGCCATAAAGGTAAAGATTTATTTCTGGATTCTCAATTCTATTCCACTGATCAATGTTGTGTGTGTCTTTATGCCAGTACAATGCTGTTTTGACCACTGTAGCTTTGAAATATGTTTCAAGGTCAGGCAGTGAAATTCTTCCCACATCGCTCTTCTTTTTTAGAATGCTTCTGACCATTCAAGTATACATTCCCTTCCAAATGAATTTGGTCATTGCATCTTCTATTTCTGTAAAGTAGGCTGTTAGAATTTTGATAGGCATTGCATTGAATCTAAAAATCAGTTTGGGTAGGAATGATATCTTCACATCATTTAGTCTTGCAATCCATGAATACGGATGTCTTTGCATTTGTTTAGGTCTTCATTGGTTTCTTTTTAACATTGTTTTGAAGATTTCTGAACATAGGTCCTGTGCTGCTTTGATTAAATTGATTCCTAGGTAAAGAGTCTTTTTCTTCTTCTTATAAATGGAATATTTTCCCTGATTTCCTCCTCACATTGTTCAGTACTAGTATACAGAAACATTACTGATTTTTGTGTGTTGATCTTGTATCCTGCCACTTTGCTGAACTCATTTATTAGCTCAAGTAGCTCTGTTGTAGACATTTCAGAATTTTCTAAATATAGGATCATGTTATTCACAATTAGAGTTTTACTTCCTCTTTTCCTATTTGGATGCCTTTTTTTTTTCTTGTCTACTTGCTCTAGCAAGAACTTATAACATAATGTTGAATAACACTGGTGGCAGCGATCATCCCTGTCTTGTACCCAATCTTAGAGGGAAAGCTTTCAACTTTCTCCCATTGAGTATGATGTTGGCAGTGTGTTTTTCATATATGCCCTTTCTCATATTGAGGAATTTTCCTCCTATTCCACTCTTTCAAAGTGTTTTTATCAAGAAAGGATGCTGGATTTTGTTATGCCTTTTCTGCATCGATCAAGATGATCATGTGGTCTTTTTCCTTCAATTTGTTAATGTGGTATATCATGTTAATTGATTATGTTGAACCCCCCTTGAATACCAGGAATAAATCTCATGTGGTCATTGTGTGTAAGTCTTTTGATATACTGTAGGAGTCTATTTACAATTATTTTGTTGAGAATTTTTCTATCTGTGTTCATTAGAGAGATTGGTCTCTAATTTTCTATTCTTCTAGTGCCTTTATCTGGCTTTGGTATTAGAGTGATATTGGCTTCAGAAAATATATTGGGTTAGTTTCCTCCTCTTCAGTTTTTTGGAATAAACAGGATTGGTGTTAATTCTTTTTGAAATGCTTGGTAGAATTCACCTGTGAAAACATCTGGTCCTGGACTTTTCTTTGTTGTGAGATTTTTGATGACCAAATCAATCTCTTTAAATGTGATTGGTTTGTTAAATTCTTGTATTTCTTATAGCATCAGTGTAGGTTGTGCATTTCTAGAAATTTGTCCATTTCATCTAGGTTTTCTAGTTCCTTGGCATACAGTTTCTCATAATATCTTCTTATGATCCTTTCTATTCCTATGAGGTCAATTGTAACTTCCCCCTTGCGTTTCTATTTTTATTTATTTACATTTTCTCTCTTTTTTAATTTGTTTGTCTAGCTAAGGGTTTGCCAATTTTATTGATATTCTCAAAGAACCAGCTTTTGGTTTTGTTGATTTTCTCTATTGTTTTTGTTTTGTTTCGTTTTCAATTTCATTTATTTCTGCTCTGATCTTTATTATTTCTTTCCTTCTGCTTGCTTTAGGAATGGCTTGCTGTTCTTTTTCTAGTTTCTCCAGTTGTTCATTTAGATCTTTGATTTTAACTCTTTCTTCTTTTTTAATGTAGGCATTTAGGGCTATAAATTTCCCTCTCAGCACTGCCTTTACTGTATCCCATAAGTTTTGATAAGTTGTGTTCTCATTTTCATTCGTCTCAATATATTTACTGATTTCACTTACAATTTCTTCTTTGACCCACTGATTATTTAGGAGTATGTTGTTCAGCCTCCACAATTTGTGAATTTTCCCCTTTCCCAACTATTACTGACTCCCAGTTTCATTCCATTATGATCTGAGAAGGTGCTTTGTATAATTTCAGTCTTTTTATATTTATTGAGACCTGCCTTGTGACCTAACATGTGGTCTGTCCTGGAGAGAGAAACACAAGTAATTGAGAAGAATGTATAATCTGCTGAGTTTGGGTGCAGCGTTTTCTATATGTCTTTTAGGTCTAGCTCATTTATCATATTATTCAAGTTCTCTGTTTCCTTGTTGATCATCTGTCTAGTTCTATCTAATGGTGTGAGTGGTGTGTTGAAGTCTCCAACTGTTACTGTAGAGCTATTTCTCCCTTTAGGTTTGCCAGTTTCCATCAAGTATTTTAGGGTACCCTGGTTAGGCTTATAGATATTTATGATTGTTACTTTTCCCTTTTATTAATATATAATAGTCTTCTGTATCTCTTATAACTTTTTTACATTTAAAGTCTGTTTTGTACGATACTAGTATAGCTACCGCTGCTCGTTTTTGGTTATTCTTTGTGTAGAGTATCTTTTTCCAACCATTCACTTTCAGCCTGTTTGTATCCCTGGGTCTAAGGTGAGTCTCTTGTAGGAAGCGTATGGATGGCTCATTTTTTTTTTTTTTTTTTTTTTTTTTCATCTATTCTGTCAGCCTATATCTTTTGATTGGAGAGTTTAATCCATTCACATTCAATGATATTACTATAATTGCAGTATTTATTTCCACCATTTTATTCTTTGGTTTTCATATGTCATATCTTATTTTCTTCTTTTTTACTCCTTTGGTTATCCTTTCTTCTATTCTTTCTTCAATACTCTCTTCTCTGTTCTTTTTTCAATGTCTGCTGTTCTGTCTTCTGTATCACTTATTCTTTCTTCTATCATTTTAAGTCTGCTCTTGTATGCCTCTGATGTGTTGTTTATTTGTTTGTTTGTTTGTGGTACCAGGGCTAGGATTGAAGCTAGAACCTTGTATGTGGGAAGCTGGCACTCAAGCACTGAGCCACATTGGCTCCCCTGAGTTGTTTTTTTTTCTTTTTTTAGCTTGTTGTTTGTTTTTTGTTTTGTTTTAAGTGGCTGCAGACCCACTTCCAAAGGTCTTTGGGAGGGAGGCTGTAAAGGCCGGTAAAAACCTCTCTCACTTATTTACCTTTTTTTTTAGGAGGTACTAGGGATGAGCCCTCATACGTCACAAGCAGCTACTCAACCACTGAGGAACACTCACTCCACACTTATTTACTTGAACTTCCTCCTGTCCACTTCCTTGGTCCATCAGCAGTTGGAGCTCTTTGGCATTCTTCTCAGTGCAAAGCCTGGTTGGAATGTGTTCCCTGCAACACCTACTGGGTCAGTGTGACACAGGGTCCTGCCTAGAGGCTAAAGAGCCCAGTATTTCAATCTTTCTCAGAGGCAGTTCTCCAACCTTTGCTGGCAAGCCCCTACCTTTTCCCAGGTAGGAACTAATTCCACCAGTCCTGGTCAGTAGAGAGAAAGATTGAGAGTGTTGGATTTCTTTAGTTTCACTGTCTCCCAAGGCAAACAGTGGTACAGCCTCCCCACCCCCACCCCCCAGAAGGGTTTGTGGGACACAGCAGACCAAATTTGTGAGTCAAAACTTGAATCAGCTTTAGGCTGTGTTCCTCTCTCTCCCCTTTCCTGGGGAGGTGGAACCCTGAGGCTTCCTTTGTCTGTAGCTGCTGGCCCCAAGCTCCGATCAATTCAAAGTTGTCTATAGGGTGGGGGAGGATGCTAGCAGTTGCAGCTACAGCTTTTAACTCACAGTTTTGCCATCACAATTATTTTCCTTTGCCCTTCTCTCTTCTGGGCAGTGTCCAGCCTTCCCTTGGTGTCCTAAACCCTAGAAGATTTTTTTCCAGGCCATTTTTGGTAGTCCTTTAGCTATTTTTCTGGGTGAGAAGAGAGTCCCATGTCTTTTTCGTCCACCATCTTCCCAGAAGTCCCTTGCTGTCTTATCTTGTACAACAGTTTTTCCTCAAATAACACATTTTCATTGAGCATTTTTTGACTACCCTATCACACCCACTTATCTTGTTTAGCACTTCGCATCTTTTTCCCTCTTATTTTATTTTTCTATAGCATTTTTCACCATCTGACATACTATAAAGTTTACTGATTTATTTATTAGATGTCATCCCACTAGAATGTAACTCTGAGAGCATGGATTTTTATTTGTGTTAATGTCCCCTTTCTCATTTCTAATATTGCTTATTTGTACCTTCTGTCTTTTAAAATAAAAGTTTATTTTGAATTAAATTTAAACTTACATAAGAGATGCAAGAATAGCAAAGAACTGTATATGCTATTTCTTTTAGAAACTAAATATTATGATTTATTCCATCTTCATGATTATAGATTTTGCAGGGAAGGATAAAGTAAGTAAAACAAACTCTTTTTCCCTCATTTAACCAGATGCAGCATTTTATGATATGCAGGTTGACCTAATTCACTGACCAGAATTACCAGTTGTTAATATTTCACAACCCTTGCTTTATTTATTCCATCTCTATATTTTATATTCATATTTTTTTCCTGAACCACTTGACAGTTGCAGGCGTTATTCTTCTTTATTCTAAATAGTTATGCTTATATTTCCCAAATATGGTGATACTCTTTTACATTTCATAAATTCAGGAATTTTACATTGACCCAAAACTATTAACTAGTATATTGTCCATATTTGAATTTAACTATCCCAATATTGTCCTTTTTTTTTTGCAATTTTTCACCTGACTCAGCATCAACATTATAGTTCTCTTTACTTTCATTTAATATGAACAGTCTTCCTTTCAATTTCATGACATTGGTATGTTTGAAGAATACTAGCAAGTTGTTCTATAGAATGTCTTTCAAGTTGAATATGTTTGATGGTTCCTCCTGATTACATTCAGGTTATACATTTTTTTTTTTTTTTTTACCGGGAGGTCCCGGGGATCGAACCTGGGTCCCTCCATATGGGAGATGGACGCCCAACCAGTTGAGCCACATCCGACCCCAGGTTATACATTTTTGACAAGAATACTACATTAGTATCTTTTTCAGTGCATCCCTTCATAAGGCACATAATGTTATTCTGTCCCATAACTAGTGATGTTACATTTGACCGCTTGGTTAGGATGGTGTTTGCCAAGTTTCTCCACTGTGATTTTTATTTTTGTAATTAATAAACTGTGTGGATCTACTCTTTATTCTTTAATCAGTCTTTTCAAGATTTTTCTCTATTTTATGTTTGTTTCTGTTTCATTTATTCTTTCCCTATCTTTGTTTTTTCCTTCATTCTACTTTTTTGGGGGTTTAGTTTGCTATTCTAATTTCTTGAGACATGCTTAGATGATTTTTAGAATTTCTTCATTTCTTTATATGCCTTTAAGGCTATAAGTTTTCTTCTAAATATGGTTTTAGTTACATTCTTTAAGTTTTGATGTGTAATTAGAGGGGTAGGCCGAGACCAGGAATGTAGATAAGAATCTTTATTTTCCTAAATGTGATGAGAAGCCATTGGAGGGATTTGAGAGCAAGAGTTATAAGAGGTGATTCAGATATAAGGTGCCTGGTGGATGAAAATAAAAGCAGGTGACCAGTTTGAGGGTTACTGCAGTAGTACAATGGTTGTAGTAATGGTGTAAAGCCACTGAATTATAAACTTTTAAATGGTGAATTTCATGTTACATGAATTTTACCTCAAAATAAACTCAATATAAATGGACACTTTATTAAAGAAGACATTCAGTTGACCACCAAACATATGAAAAAGAAATCAAACTCGTTTGTCATCAGGGATTGCAAATTAAACTATGATGTAAGGTCACAACCCACCTGCCAGAATGGCTTAACAGAAAGATTGACAATAACAAGTTTGGTGAGGATTTAAAGATCTGAAACTCTCTTAAAGTCTGATGCAATTGTTAGAAAACTGTCGGAAAGTACATCCTATGATACAACAGTTTCACTTCTAGGTATATACCTAACAGAAAATAGTCCTTATTTTACCAAAATAAATATACAAAGAATGTTCAAAGAAGTACTATTAATAATAACCAACATCCTAAATATCCATCATTATGAACATGGAGGGGAGCAGATGTGGCTTGAGAGGTTGAGTGCCTGCTTCCCACATGGGAAGTCCCAGGTTTGGTCCCTGGTATCTCCTAAAAACAAAAAAACAAGGAAACAAATGAATAAAAAAACAACTCAGGGGAGCTGTGACTCAGTGGTTGGGCGCCAGCTTCCCACATACAAAATCCCGGGTTCAATCCCCAGCTCCATACCTCAAAAAAAAAAAAAAGAAAAATTGTGGTAGAATAGAATGCCATATAGATCTGCAGATCTCAAACTTTTTGTTGTCAAAATGCCCTAATACTCTATAATTATTGAGTACCCCAAAGAGCTTTTGTTTATATAGTTATGTATTTCAATATTTACTATATTAGAAATTAAATTTGGAAATTTATATATTAACTCATTTAAAAATAATAAACTGCATGCGAACATAGATATAACATATTTTATGGAAAAAAAACTATATTTTCAAAAACAAAAATATTTAGAGAGAAAAGTGGCAGTTTTTTGCATTTTTGCATATCTCTTTAATGCTCAGATTAAAATAAGAGAGCTGGATTGTTTTCTTTTTTTAGGAGGTACCAGGGATTGAACCTGGGACCTTGTACATGGGAAGCATGCGCTTAAACCATTGAGCTACACCCACTCCCCTAGAACTGGATTTTTATGTCTGCTTTCTGCATTTACCCTGTTAAATTAAAATTCATTTGCCTATCTTGTACTTTGAAAGGATCTCTTACCCATGGTACCCATTTTGTAACATCGTACATTAGTTATTTGGGAAATGTTGCTCAATGAGTTAAGTAGAACTTCCAAATGTTGTTACATTTTCTTATAAACTATAAAAATAATCACATTTATTAACATCATCACTGACCTCATCAGGAAAATCTTTAAGTATTGGGAAACTTTCAGGCTTACAGTGGTAGATACAGGTTTTCCAAAATTCTTATATTTACTTGAAAGCTGGAATTGTATCATTGGCAAATAGAGTCAGTAATCTTAAAACAGATTAATTTTTTGGATGTCTGCAAAAATCCAAGTTTAAATTACAATAGCTTATCTGTTGTTCTTTCAAGTAAAAATAAATTGCATGAAAAACTAGCTTGTTCAGCTTAAACTAAAATAATCAAACACATGCTTTTTCCTTGAAACAACCAATCTACTTTGGTATACAGCAGAAGCCTGTTTTGTCACACAGAATAATAAAAAATGTGTAATGAAGGGTCATGCTTTACTAAAACTAATAATTTTTACTACTTCATCGTAGACATTCTTAAATGAAACTGGCACTTTTTTTTTTTTTTCATCACAAGTCATAACAGGGAAGAAAACACTGAAAACTAGTACAGTTGGGCACCATTGCCTCAATTCAAGTTAAGGCACCACCAGTTTTACTTACCATTACTTTTGTATCATCAGAGCAAATATCAATGCTATTGTCCAGGATAAATAATATGATTCCAAAAAAGTTATTTACTTGGAATATGTTAGTACTATGCTTATAAAAAAAGGTTCTTTAATGATTAGTTGGTACTGATAATGGACGAATATACACACACCACCAAGTTCACCTTTGAAGGTTTGTCCATTCATAAGGCAAAAATACAATTTTGCAGATTATATATTAATGCAGTCTTCATATTTGCAGCTAAATCTATAATTCAATAAGTTATGAATTATTGTATCATTAGAATGGTGCTGCTGTGACTTCTGTTACTGACTTCACCTAGTGGACATTTAGCAATATCACTTGTACAAGTCTCTGAACTATTATGTGTACTTCCTTATCGGTGCATTTCCTGGAAGGTGTTTTCAGTGGCTTTTAAATTTCTAGTTTGAATAGTTGTAGCAAAAAAAAAAAAAATTTGTCTTTTGAAGCGCTCGTGATAGCTATGCTTAAAATACTCAATTCCTTCTCCTTTAAACTCAAAATGACAGTGCATCATGGAACTATTTGAAAAATTCTTATTGGTTAAGACATAATTGGGAAAATTATTAGCAATTATTAAAACCATGGAAAAAAATACCTTTTGTCATATGTTCATTTCATATTGCCCAGTTTGTTTGGAATAGATTCTTTCCTTTTGTGAATCAGCAAACTCTGATGTATCATTTTCTCTTTTACAGCATCTTTAGATGTAGACAGTGCAGCTATGGATTGAGAAAACTAGTCTTCTAACTTCCTCTTTAAAAGCCAACAACATCCATTCTCAAATATAAGAAAAATATTATAAATTAATTTTCTTTCATTTCATTATACAATATTGATCTAGATGAAGTATTTCTTCTTGTGTTTCCATGTAGGTACATGGAAAACTTCAAGACTTTAAAATATTGATTTCTTGGGCAATAATGAGGTTACAGACATGAAAGTAGGTATAAGTAAATTTAGTTATTAAGAGCACAGTAGTAATAGAACAAATTCAGTTGATCTCTGAAAATGCATATTTATACACTAAGTCTGCTACTTTAGAAAATTCTAGAATGCAGAAAAATACGCAATTACACTTCCCATTAGATTATAGAACATGTTGTCATCACTCATCTAGTAACCTTTGAAAAACTACACTGGTGAGAGAATGGGTGAAAAAGGCAACTAATGTCTTAGTATTATAAAAATAATTTTGACCTCACAGACTTCCTGAAAGGGTCTCATGCACCCTCAGGGGCACCTGCACCACTCTTTGAGTACTGCATCTGTACAGCAATGGGAATAAACAACTACTCTATGTAGTATTATAGCTGGACCTCACAAACACAATATTGAGTGAAGGAAGCTGGAGGGAAAAGTATATACTATTTGATTCCATTTATTTGAAGTTCAAAAACAGACAAAATCAATCTTCTCTCAGTGAAAAAGTCATCTCTAAGTGATGTAGGAAAGGTAGTGTGTGTGTGTATGTCTACATTTATGTATGTGGGTGAGTGTTGTGGTAGTTTTAAAACATGTCTGCAAATTCTTTGGTACACAGTCCTTCCGTCAAAAAATATTGTCTATTCTCTTCCCCTTGAAAATGAGTCATCCTTAGTGACTTGCTTCTAACAAATATAATACAACAGAAGTGACACTGGATGACTTCTGAGTCTAGGTTGTAAAAGTAGAGACAGCTTCTGTCTGGCATGCACATTCTTTCTCTCCCTCTCCTCTCCTCTGTCTTAGTTTGCCAAAGGCTACCAATGCAAAATTACCAGAAATGGGTTATCTTTTATAAAGGGAATTTATTTGGGGTAAAAGCTTACAATTCTGAGGCCATGAAATGCCCAAATTAAGGCACTATTAGATTCTGGAGTCCTCTTTCACATGGTAGGGTCAAAATGGCATCTGTCTTTCTCTCTGTGTCTCTTCTTTCTCTCTGTATTCTCAGTTTATATAAGACTCAGTTTATGTAAGAGGGTGGTGACTCGACCTTGGCCATGTGTCACTGATGTAATCCAATTAAAGGCCCTAAATCAATCTAATCAAGTGATCTAATCAGAGGTCTCTTTTTGGAATTTAATGCAATCAAAGGACCTCACACCCACAGGAATAGATTAGCTGTCCAAGTACATAATCTTTTCTGGGATTCACAAAATTCAAACTGTCACAACACCTTCCCTCCCTTTCTCCCTTTCTCTCTCTCTATGTGCTTTTTTTTTTGGTACCAGGCTGGTGATTGAATGTGGGAAGCCAGTGCTCAACCACTGAGCCACATTGGCTCCCCTGAGTTGTTTTGTTTATTTGCTTGTTGTTTGTTTTTGTTTTTAGGAGGCACCAGGAACCGAGCCCAGGACCTCCTATGTAGGAAGCAGGCACTCAATTGCTTGAGCCACATCTACTCCCTTCTCCATATGCTTTTTTTCCTTTTTTTTTTTTTTTTTTTTTTACCGGGAGTTCCTAGGGATCGAACCCAGGTCCCTCCATATGGGAGACAGATGCCCAACCATTTGAGCCGCATCTGTCCCCTCCATATGCTTTTTACATTTTGAGTTGCCATGTAAGACAGCACCTATTACATTGAAAAAACTAGGCTGGAGAGAAATCATATAAGAATAGAGAACCCCTAAGAGTCCCAGCTGCTCTTCTTCAGCTATTTAAGTCTTCTCAGGCCTGGTACCAGACAAGTGAGATGTTGAAATGACTCTAGCCTACCTACTATCTAAATAAACTGGAGAAACTGATATAGGGTATGAGCCAGCTGACTCTTAAGGAAAGTTCTCAGAATCTACTACATAATACTAATGCATTTTGTTAGGCCAAACCCAATTACATGGCATCTCAAGCTGCAAAAGAGCCTAGAAAATGCAGTGTCTATATTGGGCAGCCTTGTTCTCAATTGAAAATCAAGGGTTCAGTTGATATACAGAAAGAGAAGAATAGATATTTGGGGACAACTAGCAGTTTCTGCTTCATAAGCCTTTGACCTGGTAGAGAGTGTTAAACATAGACTTATATATCTGATTCCATTTATATTTCATTCTAAAACCAACTCTGGAAGATTCTGATTCACTTGATCTAGGGTGTTTCCAAATATCCATAATTGCAACAAACTCCCAAAGTGAATTCTGAAGTAGATCAAAAATTCACAACCATTGACTTATTTCCCTAGTTAACCCCTTCACTTTCTTTCACATACTCATTACTCTGTGTTCTCCTTACCCTTTTTTCTTTCAATTGAATGATAGCATTTAAAAGCTCTCCAAGCCTTTCATTTCTTATGTGAATTATTTTCCATTATCTCTCATTTCTACCATAGATATTTTCTCTTGAAACACAAAACCAGCAATTAAAATTTGTTTCTTATCTTTCAGACTTGGTTACCAGGTATGAGCCTAAGAAGTTATTTCCTAAAAGGGATATTTATGAAACAAAATCATCCCAGTGGACTATAATAGAACAATTTAAAATCCATTGTCCTGAGAGATCTGTTTTCAGAGACATTTGGGAATGCAAAAATCAGTTTGAGGGACAAAAGGATGGCTATATCGGGCAGTTTATGATCAGTTATGCACACATGCCCATTTTTGGCCAACATACTTTACTCACTCAGGAATTTCATAATAGAGAGAAAATCTCTGGATGTAAAGAATGTAGAAAAAATTTCAGCTATCATTTATACTTTAGTCACCACAAAAGAAGCCTTTCTAAAGAAAAACTTTCTGAATGTAAGGAATGCACAGAAATTAATACATCATACCTTATTAAACAACAGAGAATTCAAAATAGTGACAAATGCAACAAATATAAAGAATGTTGGAAGGCCTGTGTTCATTGTTCACAACTTAAACAACATCTAAGAATTCATAATGGTGAAAAATGCTATAAATGTAAAGAATGTGGGAAGGCCTTTAATTATGGCTCAGAACTTACTCTACATCAGAGAATTCATACTGGTGAGAAACCCTATGAATGTAAGGAATGTGGAAAGGCCTTTAGACAGCGCTCACAACTTACTCAACATCAGAGACTGCATACTGGTGAGAAACCCTATGAATGTAAGCAATGTGGGAAGGCTTTTATTCGTGGCTTTCAACTTACTGAACATCTGAGACTCCATACAGGTGAAAAACCCTATGAATGTCAGGAATGTGGAAAGGCTTTTAGGCATCGCTCACACCTTACCATACATCAGAGAATTCATACTGGTGAGAAACCCTATGAATGCAGGGAATGTGGAAAGGCCTTTAGCTATCACTCAAGTTTTTCTCACCATCAGAAAATTCATTCTGGCAAGAAACCTTATGAATGTAACGAATGTGGGAAGGCCTTTTGTGATGGTTTGCAACTTACCCTACATAGGAGGATTCACACCGGTGAGAAACCTTATGAGTGTAAGGAATGCGGGAAGACTTTTAGACAGTGTTCACACCTCAGAAGACATCAGAGAATTCATAATGGTGAGAAACCTCATGAATGTATGATATGTGGTAAGGCCTTTAGACTTCATTCACATCTTATTCAACATCAGAGAACTCATACTGGTGAGAAACCCTATGAATGTAAGGAATGTGGGAAGGCCTTCAGTTATCACTCAAGCTTCTCACACCATTAGAGAATTCATTCTGGGAAAAAACCCTATAAATGTGTGAAGGCCTTTAGTCACGGCTCACACCTTAATCTATATCCGACACTTCATGCTGGTGAGAAGCCAGTAAGGTTTCCTCATTTCCCTCCCGATTGTAGTCTAGCATCATGAAATTATTTTTGGAGCTATAATTTTTTTTCTTTAGGGAGAAGTTTATTGAAATAACTGAGTTTTATTAGTATTGATTTTATTTCACTAATCCTTGAAAATTGTTCTTTTTCAAGTGGGAAAATGTAAAAGTTATTAAAAGATAAAAATTAGCTCTGGCATTAATATTGTTTCTACATTATTGTTGTAATAAGCTCCATTAGAAAAAATTTCTAAAAATATATAACATCTTTTCACTGAAACCAGTAAAGTATGACAGAAATAAAATAAAAATCTCTTCCCCTCATACCATGAGGTAACCAATATGTGTGTGTTGTTCCTTTCTTCATGCTTTAACATAAATATATTGCACATATGAAGGCTTTGCTGTATACTGTTGTACCTCCTATATTGATATATTTTACTTCATCTTGCCTTTTATACTTAATAAATCATCATGGGCATTTTTAGGTTAATTATCTAACTCATTTCTTTTTAAAGCTTTGAATGTTTACAAGTATGAGATGTATATAGGTAATTTGAGCCATTCTCTAATGTCGAAATTCATGTTGCTTCTACTACCTTTTCACCAGAAACTTTCATGGAGTAAATATCCTTAAATGGTCATTCTTTTATTTCTATCAAGTAGATTCCCAATAGAGAATAGAGATTTGGGGCATATCTTTTTTTTCAATTGCACTTTGCAGATAATGTATTTTTTACAAATTGAAGATTTGTGGCAACCTTGTGTCAAGCAAGTCTATTGTTGGCATCATTTTTCCAACAGTTTATGCTCACTTTGTGTCACTGTGTCACATTTTGGTAATTCTTGGGATAATTCAGACTTTTAATTATTACATTTGTCATGGTGGTCTGTGATCAGTGAACTTTAATGTTACTATTGTAACAAGAGAACTTAAATTAGAAATGAAGCCCTGAAGATGTGACTGAATTGCTGCAATGTCATGATATAATAAATTTTGAGTGGATGAGGAGTTGCTTCATATGGATGAGCAAAGAAAGTGGTTTCTTGAGATGGAATTTACTCCTGGTGAAGATGCTGTGAACATTGTTGGAATAACAGAGGTTTGAAAATACTACATCAACTTAGTTGATAAAGCAGCATCAGTGTTTGAGAGGACTGGCTCCAATTTTGAAAGTTTTGTGAAAGGAAGAGTCAGTCAATATGCAAATTCCTTCATTGTCTTTTTTTTTTAAGAAATTGACACAACCACCCCAACCTTCAGCAACCACCACCCTGAAAAGTCAGCAGCCATCAACTTTGAGGCAAGACCCTCCACTAACAAAAAGAATATACAACTTGCTGAAGGCTCAGATGATAGTTAGCATTTTTTAGCAATGTATTTTTTAATTAAGGTATGTACATTGTTTTTTTTAAGACAATGCTATTGCACACTTAATAGACTGCAGTACAGTATAAACATAACTCATATGCACTGGGAAACAAAAAAGAATTCACATGACTTGATTTATAGCAATATTTGCTTTACTGCAGTGATCTGGACCCAAACCCACAATATCTCTGAGGAATGCTTGTACCTGAATTGTGTGTTTGTGTGTGTGATATTACAGTAATCTTTTAAAAATTAGTTTTAAAAATTTTGTTCAGATAATAGTATATGTTACAAAATTCAAAACTTAAAAAAAAAAAAAAAAACTGAAGTGAAAATAAATAGCCCTTGATAACCAGTCCTACAGCCACCTTTCCCTCCCCAGGGGCAGCTACTGCTACCAGTTTCTTCTGTATCCTTCCAGGAATATTCCCAGCAAAATTTTAAAATCCTTTAGAAAAAAAGCAACCATGAACATCACACTGGGTATTATAGAATGGACTTACTTATATTTCTACTACTGATATTTTTTACTTCCTGAATTCAAGAGTTCACATCCTTCATTAGGTCTGAAAAGTTCTCAGCTATTAGCACTTAAAATGTACCTTCTCCTTCATTCTTTCTCTCCTCCCCCCTTTCTTCTTCCCTCTTTCAACTCTTGACTATATGCTTAACAAGGTTTTCAGATTATTTATTCCACTATATTGCGAAGTCCCTGGGTGTATGTCTTGTAAAATATGTAATATGTATCATGCTTTACAACCTTTCCAAAATGTGCTTCTTTGGTCAATAAGTTCTTGACATTTAGTCATTTTGTACATTTGAATGTAACTCATTTTTTAAAATGAGTTTTTTTAAATGGCGTCATTCAATGTGACCTCTTGTGTCTAGCTTCTTACACTTAGCATAATGTTTTCAAGATTCATCCATGATGTATCATGTATCACTACTATATTCCCTTTTATGGCTAAATAGTATTCCATTTTATAGATATACCACATTTTGTTTATCCATTCATCCATTGATAGAAATTTAGATTTTTCCCTTTTGGCTATTGTGAATAGTGCTGCTATGAACTTTGTTCTTTTAATTTTTAACTTTTTTGTTGAGTTTTATCATTCATACATGAATATCCATAAACAGTAAGTATATAGTATAAGTTGAGAACTTACAAAACAAACATGCATATCATCATACAGGTCTCCCATACATTACCCTACCACCAACATCTTGCATTATTTTGAAACAATTGTTACAAACTATGAAAGAGCATCATCAAAACATTACTATTAACTATAGCTAATATCTTACATTTGGTGTATTTTATCCCCAACCCATCCAGTTAATGACACCCTGTATTAGTATTATATACTTGTTAGAGTTCATGAGATAATGTTCTTATATTTATCCTGTTAACCACAGTCTACTTTCCACCACAGGATTCAATGTGTTATACAATCCCATGTTTTGGACAGTCCATTTGAAGTGTATTCTCAGTGGCTCTCGTATGCTATGAACATTCTTTTTTTTTTTTTTTACCAGGAGGTCTGGGGTATCGTACCCGGTCCCTCCATATGGTAGACGGATGCCAAACCTCTTGAGCCACATCCGTTTCCCCTATGAACATTCTTGTACAGGATTTTGTTTGAACATAGTTTTCAGTTCTCTTAGATATATACCTAGGAGAGGAATTGCTGGACGATGTGGTAATTCTATGTTTAATATTTTAAGGAATCATCAAACTTTTCCACAGTGACTGGGCCATTTTACATTCTCACCAGAAAAGTATGAGGGCTCCAATTTTTCCACATCCTCTCTAACACTTGTTATTGTCTATCTTTATGATTGTAGCAATCCCAGTGGGAGTAAAGTGGTATCTCATTGTGGCTTTGATTTTCATTTCTGTAATTACTAATGATGTTGAGCATCTTTTCAAGTGGTCATTGGCCATTTGTATATCTTCTTGGGAGAAATGCCTGTCCAAATCCTTTGTCCATTTTAAAAATTGGGTTGTTCACCTTTTTGTTGTTAAGTTACATGAGTTCTTTATATTTTGTGGATATTAAAGCCTTATTAGACATATGATTTGCAAACCTTTTCTCCCATTCTGCGGGTTGTCTTCTCAGTCTCTTGATAGTACCCTTTAATGCATAAAATGCATTAAAATTGACATTCAACTCATCTATATATTTTCTTATGTTGCCTGTGCATTTGGTGTCATATATAAAAATCTATTGCCAGATGACATCAGCAAGATGGCAGAGTAAGAATCTCCAAAACACCATCCACACAGAAACAGTGAAAAGCAGAAACTAGCAGAACCAACTTTATCAGAGCTCTAGGAAAACATTCAAAGGGGTGCAGTAACTAAGCAAAAATGGGGGATGGATGTGGCTCAAATGGTTGGGCATCTGTCTCCCATATGGAGGGACCTGGGTTCAATCCCCAGGACTTCCCAGTAAAAATAAAAAAAACAAAAACAAAACAAAACAAAAAAAAAAAGTAAGCAAATGCTGAATAAAGAGAAGGTAATTTTAAAATGGTAAGAAAACTTTGCAGGGCCTTAACTAGCCCTTACCCCATCCCTTCTCTGTCTTGAAGTGGCACCATCCCATTCTCCCTGTGGCAGTTTGAGATTATTTTATGAATCCCAAAAAGAGAAAGATTATGTTTATAAACTAATCTATTCCTCTGGGTGTGATACCCTTTGATTGCACTAAATTCAATTGTGTTTTTGATTAGATTACCTGATAATATCACTTTAGGGCTTTGGATTGGACTACATCAGCAAGTCACGACTCAGGTTGAGTCTCCGCTCTCTTGCTGGGTCTGATATAACTGGAGGCACAGAAAGACACAGAGAGACACAGGAAAAGGAAGCAACCATGTTTGATCCTGCCATGTAAGAGAGAGGATTGTTTAAGCACAAAGCCCCAAGAGGCTTGGCCCATGGAGCAGCTCAAATGGAAAGGGTGAGCCCAGAGGATAAAGCTGAAACCTGGGCAGAGATCAATAGCCATCTTGCTTCACCCCATGAAAACATGCCAGGGTCAACAGTACCTGATTTTGATGAAAAAGCATCTCTGAAAATGTCTCAGTTTGGACTTTTCACAGCCTTGAAACTGTAAGCATTTACCCCAAATAAATTCCCTTTATAAAAGCCAACCCAGTTCTTGTACTTTGTATCGGTAGCCCGTAGGCAAACTAAAACACTCCCACCATGGGTTCCTGGTCCCATGTTCTGGATATATTGGGGTTCATAAATTCCTGTACCAATCCCTCTGGTAAGAGCCTGAAGGACCAGTCCAAGACACTCATCTCTGGTTTACCTGTCCTAGAAATTACTCTGAACATAGTAATAGCTGACAGGTATGTTTTTTTCCGTTTTTATTCTCAAAGTATTTTTTAATTTCTCTTTTGATTTCTTCTTTGACTCATTGGGTGTTTTTATGTGTGTTGTTTAATTTCCTCATATTTGTGAATTTTCCAATTTTTCTTCTGTTATTTGATTTCTAATTCCATTCCATTGTGGTCAGAGAAGATAGTCTTTTTAAATTTATTGAAACTTGTGCCCTAATGTATGGTCTATCCTAGAGAATATTCCATGCGCACTTGGGAAGAATGTATATTCTGCTGCTATTGGGTGGAAGGTTCCATTTATGTCTGTTAAGTCTAGTTGGTTTATAGTGCCGCTCAAGTTTTCTATTTCTTTATTGCTTTTTTTTTTTTTTTTAATTTTGAATATATGCTAAGCTTTCTATTTTTATTTATGCATATGTTAAACTCATCTGAAATGTAGGTGCAAATAACCTGGAATTGATCAACCAGAAAATTCTAGTGGAGACAACTATCCTAAGAAGATGGCATGAGAGAAATAGGAGACCAGAATGGATAAAAGGAATGTTCAATCCTGGCTAGCCAGGATGAGAATGAAAAAAATGATGCAAATCTAAAATCATAAAAGCAATTTACAAACCCTAAATGCCTCGCTAGCCTCCTTATAAAATAATTGCTTTATGTAAACACTGAAGAAAATACACCACCAACTAGGTGTAAGCCCCTGCCCAGTCTGCCTTCGTTTTCTCCTAGGTAGTGCTGGCATCCCTCCACTCCCCAAGAGAATGATCCCAGACTCATTCTTGGTGCTAAAGGACAGGTTGATTTTGGTTCCTACATTAGTTGGCACAGGGGGCAGCTCCACAAAACTGGGCTTGGGAAAGCTAACTGTGTAAACATTCTCCAGCGAACATCCTTTGGTGATGCCAACATAATAAGGGCTACTGAGTATATTATAAGGGGTTCTTGATATTTCAATATTCTCAGAGGCAGCCAGAATATTTCTTCAAATTTACTTCCGGCCTCAAGTTTCTCAATGTTGGCAGACCACCAAAATATATTTTGTCATCTGCTTTCAAGTCAAGACCAAAGTTGTTTCCAGAAGATGAAGTTGCTACGCTCTCCTCCTGATTAGTGTCAATATCTACAATTGCGATATTGGCTTGTTTTTGAATTCTTTACAGAGTGAATGATTTCCATTTCCCATCATTATGCTTTTGATTGCTGACAACGGAAGCTATTCCTGAACCCAGATCATAGCTAACTTTTATGTGTCCATCAGTGAGCTCTACACTCATGAAGTCTTTCAGGTCTTGAGTGGCAAGGTACATCAGGAGAGCACTGGAAGAAAATGTCCTGAACTTGAACATAACAGTGGAGATATTGGGGTACCAGCGAATGGGGCGGCTGACTAACGCATAACCTTCTCCATCAAACTGAATAGTCCCCTCGCTATCTTCCACCTGTGGGCTGACTACATCCTTTGCAGTCACCTGTTTCTCGGAAATTCCACAGTCCTATGGCCTTGTTGTCAAAGTATGTCTCTCCCATACAGCCAGTGAATGTAATCACATGCACGGCATCAGCCTTTCAGATTTTTTTTCTGTTCTCCTTATTGTTCTTGTGTCTACTTATTCCATGTCTGCAAACTTTTTTTTAATAAACATGTTCTGATTACAGAAAGTTGAAAGACTAGAGCAGTGATCTTCCATATACACCTACAAGGATCCTCTTTGCAAATAAGCTCACATTCATAGGTACCAGAGGCTAGGGCTTCAACATGTGTTTTGGGGGGACACAACTCAACTGATAACACAACCTTAAATATATTGCCAGATTTGTCTCCATAGTTCCCATTTATAGTCCCACACACCAGCCCAATTTTCACAATTAGGGCACACTGTCTTAGTATATATTCCCCTGATTTCTATTGAAACAGAGCATCTTTTCATATATTTATTTGCCCATCATATTGTATTTATTGTGAATTGCTTATTCCCCCCCCCCATTTGTCTTTTGGATTGTTTTATTTTTTGTTATTACTTTGTGAAAATTTAAAGAAAATTCCAGGAACAAATCCAGCTTGTGATTTTATGGTATTCTTTTGCATTCAGGTGTTTTAAATATGGACATAGTCAAGTGTAAAAGTTCCACCAAATTTTTTTTCACTAACATATTTTGCATTATTTTGTTTTTTTCTTATGTTTTTAGTTTTCAAAGAAGTCATTTATGGTGTTTTTTCCAATATTTATTTAAAATTTAAGTTACTTTTTTCATTGTAGTTAGATCTTCCCAATAAAGTAGAATATTAATAGTGTTAGGAAGGATCTTTCCTTTTATTATTATTTAATGGAAATTGCTTCAATATTTCCTATTTAGAATGATGTTTACTCTTTTTTCAGTAGTCTTTATATCTAAGTAGTTTCCTTCTGTCTTTATTTCATTTTCTATTGTAAGTGCCAATTGAATTTTATCATATAGTTTCTTTATTATTTGTTCATTTGATGAGCTACATTGATACATTTCCTGGGGTTGACCCATTCTAACATTAACCACAGTTGTCTGTGGTTTACTAATTTATTAATACATAGTACAGGATTTTATTTGCTAATATTTTATTTGGAATGCTTGTTTCTGTGGTAATAAAGTAAGTATATTTTTGTTTTCTTAATGCTAGCTTTATAAAATGGTTGAGGAACTTTTTCAACTCAGTCTGAAATGCTTAAAATATTGCAATCATGTTTTTTAAAGATGTCATGGAACTTGGTTGCAAAACCGTGTAGTCCTGGTGTTTCCTTTTCCTTTTTCTTATTGAATGGCATATCTTTAATCATTTCTTTATCTCCTCTGTGGCTATTTTTATTATTGCATTTATGAATTTTGCAGCCACCAGATTCCTCTGGGAGTCTGCCTTAGCATGGCTTCTTTGAGGACCCTTTCTGGTAGTATTTGCAAGAACCCTCATAATATAAACATCCTTACATAGCCCCTTCCATAACAACCCTTTATCCTGTTTTGGCACCCTGCTCACTATGCCAAACTATCAGCCAGAAAGGGGATATGTATTACCTACCTCCAGGGAAGGAGTCATTGCATGTTGGGTCACAAGAGCATAACAATGCCTGCCAAGAGGCTCAGCAGTCCGAGGATCTCAACCCACTCCATAGTTTGCAGGTGTCAGGGTTGCCAGCAAAGCACAATTCACGTAGGCACTGGATGGAACAAGTTCAGTTTCAAGTGAACATTGGTCCCTCACAGCCAGCAAGATATATCAGCAGGGGTGGGCCAGGTGCTATAAACTTTTTGGGAATATGTGCTCAGGAAAAAAGTAGAAGGAATACACAAGCAGACTACTGTCTACTGTGGGATATACCCAAGAAAGGAGTCAGCCCACATTTACTATCCCATTCTAGAAGCCAAAACCTCATGTATTCTTTTTTTTTTTTTTAAAGATTTTATTTATTTATTTATTCATTTATCCCCCCCTTGCTGCTTGTGCTCGCTGGGTCAGCTAACCACGCCGTGCGGGCGGGCTTGCCTTCAGCAGGAGGCCCCGGGAACCGAACCCGGGGCCTCCCATATGGTAAACGGGAGCCCTACTGATTGAGCCACAGCCGCTTCCCAAAACCTCATGTATTCTTTCCCCAGGAACAGAAACCATAAATTATGTTTATTCTATTTGTATATTATAACAGTACAGCTTCTTTTCTATAAACTCTCCTTAAGAGTGGAAATAAATCTGCCTAGAGTACAACTGGATCTGCTCCCATAACCATTGGGATAAGGCTGGGGAGAAACTTGCAAGATAGGACAGAAAGGAGATGCCATCGTCCAGCTGTCAGTTAGTGCTTCTATTGGCTGTTTATTTTCTTTTAAAAATCAGTATGAGTTAAGTAGGAGTAAATTCTCATACTTTTTGCTCAGATTTTGGCTTTTTCCCCCAGACTTTGGCTTTCAATTGCAGTCTCTCAATTACTATGTTGGGTCTATTTTTTTTTTTTCCCCTTTTTATTGTGGTAAAATATACATACCAAAAATCGGTTGGTCTTTATAAAGGGTATTTATTTGGGGTATAAGTCCACAGTTACCAGACCACAAAGCATAAATTTCTTCTCGCCAAAATCTATTGCCATGTGTTGGAGCAAGACAGCTGCTGATGTTTGCCAGGGTTCAGGCTTCTTGGATTCCTCTCTTCCCGGGGCTGCATTTCTCTCCGGGCTTAGCTCCTCCACAAGGTCAGCTGTAGACTATAAGGCTCTCTAGGCTTTACTTCTCTCCACAAGGCCAGCTGTAGACTATCGGGCCAATGGCTTGTCTCTCTATCCCGGGGCCTTCTCTCCTTCCTCACGACCAAGCTCTCTTACTTCCTGGGACTCCAGCTCAAGACTCCAACATCAAAACTTCTCCAACACTGTTCTTTGCCATGCCTTTTATATTTGATTCCCGCTTCACCAAGGGGTGGGGCTCAATGCCCTACTGCTGTGGCCCAGTTAACGCCCTAATCATAACTTAATCATGCCCAGATTAGCAGACCATCCTACAAGCATGATCCAGTATCTATTTTTGGAATTCATAATTACATCAAACTGCCAAACTGCTACACTCCATCTTCTGAATTCCAAAAATATAATACAATATTCAAAAAAACCTTAAATCAGTAACAATGAAAGTACAAAATATCATAATCAGTTTAAAGAAATACAGTTTGTCTTCAGGCAAAATCCTGTCTGCTGTAGAACTCTGAAACTTACAAAACCATTTAACTGCATCCAATATACAAATGGAAAGACAAAGGATAAACATTTTCATTACCATAGGAGAAACTGGGAGGTTAAACATGAGTCATGGGTCCTCACAGTTCAGTAAACCTGCAGGACATCCTCCATTCGATTTCAAAGTCTGAGAGTCATTCTTAAGACGATGGTTTCTTCTCTTTGGAGACACATGAGAACCCAGCCTTTCCATAGGCTTGCCCAACAGCCATTTTCTTGGTTCCACACTAGTCGAGCATCTGGGTGTCAACCAAGCTCCAGACCTCACCCTCCAAGAGTGTTGGGGTGATTGCCACACCTTGCCCAATCTTTGGGTTAGAGTCTTAACCCCACTAGTACAGTGAGGTGAAGATAACATTCCCCCAAACCTTTGGCATACAGGTTCACCTTCTCAGAGCAATGAGTTGACCACCTGGCCTTCCCTAACCTTTGACATACAGGTTCAACCCTCTCAGAGCAATGGGTTGACCACCTGGCCTTGTCTAATCTATGGGGGACAGGAGCATCACTCTCAGACCTATGGGGTGCTGATTTAACCGCCCTAATCTTTGAGGAATGTGCTCCACCCTCCCTGTACCCTGGGGCAGCAAAACTTCCTGAACATCGGGTGGGAACATCCACCCTCTTCAACTGCTGGGGAAAACTCACCCTCTGTGGGACTCCTCTCTTGGCCCAAGGCGATATACATCATTTTTAATTTACCATTTTAACCATTTTAAAATGTACGATTCAATGGCATTAAGTACATTCACCATAATGCATAACCAGCACAACTATTTCCAGAAATTTTTCATCATCCCAAACACAAACTCCATACCTATTCAGCAATACTTCCCCATTTTCTCCTTCCCCCAACTCCTGGTAACCTCTATTCTATTTTCTGTCTCTATGAATTTGCCTCTTCTAGATACCTCATTTAACTGGAACAATATAATAGTTGTCCTTTTGTGTCTGGCTTATTTTGCTGACATGTTTTCAAGGTTCATCCATGTTGCAGCATGTATTAGAGCTTCATTTCTTTTTTATGGCTGAATAAATTCAATTGTATGTATATATCACATTTTGTTTATCCATTCATCTGTGAGTTGTTTCCACCATTTGGCTATTGTGAATAATGCTGCTATGAAAATTAGTGTGCAAGTATCTGTTTAAGTCCCTGTTTTCAGTTCTCCTGATTATAGACATAGGAATAGAATAGCTGTATCATATGGTAACTTCTTTAAGTTTAATATTTTGGGGGAAGCGGATATGGCTCAAGTGACTGGGCTTCTGTCTACCATATGGGAGGACCTGGGTTTTATCCCCAGGGCCTCCTGATAAAGGTGTGCCAGACCCTCGTGGGGAGCCATGCAGCAAGGTGATGACACAACAAAAAGAGAGACACAGGAGAGAGTCAAAGCGAGACATGACAGAAACCAGGAACTGAGGTGGTGCAAGTAATAAGGTACCTCTCTCCCACATCGGAGTTCCCCAGGATTGAATCCTGGTGAAGCCTAGAGGAGAAAAATGAGAAAAGAAGACAAAAAAAGAAAAGAGACACAGAAGATCACACAGCGAATGGACACAGACAGCAAAAAAAAGTGGTGGGGGGAAATATTTTGGGAACCATCAAGCTGTGATCCACAATGGCTGTACCATTTTAGATTCCTGCCAGCAATGCACAAGGATTCCAATTTCTCCATATCCTTGCCAACACTTACTTTATGTTTGTTTGTTTCTTTGTTTTGATTATAGTCATCCTAGTGGGTGTGAAGTTGTATCTCATCGGGGTTTAGATTTGCATTTCTCTAAGTAATAATGATGTTGAGCATTTTTTCTTGTGCTTTTTGGTTATATGTATATCTTCTTTGGGGAAATGCCTATACAAATCTTTTGCCCACCTTTAAATTGGGTTGTTTCTGTTGTTTTTGCATTGTAGGAGTTCTTTATATATTCCAGATATTAATGTCTTCTCAGATACATGATTTGCAAATATGTTCTCCCATTCTGTGGATTGTTTCTGTACTTTCAAGAGTGTCCTTTGATGCATAAAAGTTTTTAATTTTGATGAAAAAAATTTTTTCTTGGGGAAATTGTGGGAAGATGGCATTGGATTAGGCAGGCAGGGCTCAACTTTCTCACAGAGACGATGGAGAAAAAGCCAAAATCTGTCTGAGGGACCTGCTTTGGGGTTCAGCAGACCAGGACAGTGCTTCACAACTCCCAAGAGGGTGAGAGACAGAGAGATGAAGAACTCGGACTCCATCATCTGGGAGTGGGCAACAGGGATTAAAAAAAAAAAACAAAAAAAAAAACTCGAAACAACAAACATGAGTTACCAAACACTCGTGGCAGCTGGAAGGGCTCCCCTCCCCCACCCCCAAGATATTAAGCTGGAGTAAAACCCCTGGCTCACTATAGCAGACTTAGAGGGGAACAGACATCTTCCTCCCTGTCAGCTGTTATAAGGGAAAAGGGAGGAGGAGTCGGGGAGCTTCCCTTCAGTGAATTCGGTCAGCAGAACCCACTTTGAATCTTGGCTCTGGCCAGACCAAAACACAGGAAAGTGGAGATTGAGTTACCTCCATGGAAAGGTGCATCAACAAGTGCCATCTGCAGGCCATTCTGAAAATTACATGGACAAAAACTGCTTTTGGGTCTCTCTGTACCTTAACTGGGAGAAAAATCTGAGCCCTATTAGTGAATCAGTGGCCCAATTTTGATAATTTTAGCTGGGCAATTTTAAAGACATTGAATAAGTTGAACCAAATATCAAACAAGAGCTGTTAAAAAAAAATAGGCATGACAGAGTGTGATGGTTAGGCTAATGTGTCAACTTGGCCAGGTAATTGTGTCCAGGTGTTTGGTCCAGCAAGCACTGGGCTAATTGTAATACAAGAGCATTTATGAACTTCGATCACCAGTAAGTTTACTGCGTGGATGGCTGATTACATCTGCATCAATCAGAGAGACTGCATCATCAGTGGGCGATGCTTTTATCCAATCAGTTGAATGCCTTAAAAGGGGAAGTGATTTAAACATTCAGAGAGAATTTCCCAGATCGTCATTGGACAGCCAACTTCTCACAGAAACTCATCAAGGACTTTTCATCGGACTTTCATCGGAGCCCCTGGTTTGCAGCCTGGCTGCGGAACCTGGACTTGTACATCCCCATAGTCACGTGAGAGACTCTTTTAAAATCTCATATTATTGACAAATATCTCCTGTTGATTCTGTTTCCCAAGAGAATCCTGACTAATACACAGAGAAATTGGCCATCAGAGTAAATTCACCAACATATTCAGATGCAGAAACGTCAGCAAAAAATTGCAAGCCATACTAGGAAACAGGAAGAGATGGCCCAGCCAAAGGAACAAACCAAATATCCAGAAGAGATACAGGATTTAAAACAATCAATGATAATCACAGAATTCTCCTAAATCAATTCAAAGAATTGAAAGAAAATATGACTAAAGAGATAAAGGATATTAAGAAGACACTATATGAGCATAAAAAACAATTTGAGGGAAGCGGCTGTGGCTCGATCAGTAGGGCTCCCGTTTACCATATGGGAGGCCCCGGGTTCGGTTCCCGGGGCCTCCTGGTGAAGGCAGGCCCGCCTGCACGGTGTGGTTAGCTGACCCAGCGAGCACAAGCAGCAAGGGGGGGATAAATGAATAAATAAATAAAATCTTAAAAAAAAAACAAAAAAAAAAAACAATTTGAAAGCCTGCAAAGAAAAGTAACAGAGCTTATGGGAATAAAAGACACAGTGGATGAGATTAAAATACATTAGAGGTCCCCCCAACGTGGGACATGACTCCCGGGGATGAGCCTCCCTGGCAACGAGGGATTAATACCAAGTGCCAACTGGCAGCTTTGCACAGTGGCAGTATAGTAGCCAATGAGGTTTATCCGAGGCACGATTATTGCTAATTGAAAACTTTTCCCAAGTGCCAACTGGCAACACAACTGGAAAAAGACCTTGAATAAAAGGGGGAAATGGTAAAGACAAATGAGTTCAAGTGGCTAAGAGACTTCAAAGAGAGTCGGGAGGTCATCCCAGAGGTAACTCTTACGCACACCTCAGTAGGAGCTCATAGAACATCTAAGTGCCTATCACCCCACTCAGTGGGGTTCCTGAGAGCTCCGGAGACACGCTGGTCCTATATAAGGGGGGATAGCCCCAGAGACTGATGCCTTATCAGTGGGATCTATTTTGGAATCTGTGCTCCTGAGAGTGACAGAATTAGACTCAAATAAGTCCTCCCTGCACATGGTTCACCAGTCCCTTCTATTCAAACCTATATGCGATGCTGGAGTTTTTAGGTATACTTCCAGAGACTGGAGCCTCCCGCCTACCTATGTGCCAGGTGTGCATGAAATCTAGGTGGAGCTGCAACTCCTACCCTACAGCTCAATGGACTCATCCAAGTCACCTGGTGAGGAGACAACGATGGGAAATGGCCATCCCAGGGAATGGAGAGGGCCTGCATCTGCAGGCAGGATCATCCCACCCACCATACCCATGGGATATAAGCCCTCTCTCACTTGGAGTTGGAGTGGACATCACCATCCCAGTCCCCTCAGGATTGGGGGAAGAACTATGGACTAGAGTGGACTTGATGGTATTCTCTTGTTCACATATGGTGATTCTAGCAATGCAAGAAATTATAACAATGAGGTGGAGCCAGTGGCCACTTGACACTTTTGGGGTAGGGAGGGGACGAGCAGTTGAAATACAGTGGCTTCTTTGGGAGTTGGAGGTTGTCCTGAGTACTGTTGTGGCAACGGATGTAGGCCATTTTAAATCAGCACACACCACTCAGAACTGAGTGGGAGAGAGTGTGGTCTACAGTGTGAACTGTGGTCTATGGTTGGTGGCAAGGCTCCAGGATGTGTAAGTTCATTGAGGGTGGTGGGCCACACTGTGGGAGATGTTTGTGTGGGATGTGATGGGAGGTGTGGGAGGTGGGCAATATGGGAATCCCAGTGGGTTCCGTGTAATATTTTGGGTAATCTAAGCACCTCTTAAAATATATGTATATATATATATAAACAACATTTTTGTAAGCAAATACACATATATACATATATATTTATATATCATTTTGCAAATGTTTGTATGTATTGTGAGAATTTTTATTTTTACCCATAATAAAAAAATAAAAAATAAAATAAAATAAAATACATTAGAGGGGAACTGATGTGGTTCAGTGATTGAGCACCAGCTTTCCACATATGAAGTCCCGGGTTCAATCCCTGACCCCGGAACCTAAAAAAGAAACAAACAGTAGAGGCACATAAGAGCAGATTTGAATTGCTCAAAGACAGAATTAGTCATTTCGAAGACAGAACATCTGAACTGGAAAAGACAGGACAGAAAGAGAAAAGAATGGAAAAAATGGGACAGGACCTCAGGGAATTGAATGATAATGCAAAACACACAAACATATGTATTATTGATGTCCCAGAAGGAGAAGAGAATGGAAAAGGGACAGAAAGACTATTTGAGGAAATAATGACTGAAAACTTCCAACCCTTGTGAAAGACATAAATATCAATATCCAAGAAGGACAACACACCCCAAACAGAATAAATCTGAATAAACCTACTCTGAAACACCTACTATTCAGAATGACAAATATCAGAGATAAAGAGAGGATTCTGAAAGCAAGAGAAAAGCAAAGCATCACATTCAAGGGAACCTCAATAAGATTAAGTGCCAACCTCTCATCAGAAACCATGGAGGAGAGAAGAAAGTAGTATGATGTATTTAAAGTACTGAAAGAGAAAATCTGCCAGCCAAGAATTCTGTATCCTGCAAAACACTCCTTCAAAAACAAGGGTGAGGGAAGCGGCTGTGGCTCAATCAGTAGGGCTCCCGTTTACCATATGGGAGGCCCTGGGTTCGGTTCCCGGGGCCTCCTGGTGAAGGCAAAGCCCGCCTGCATGGCGTGGTTAGCTGACCCAGCGAGCATAAGCAGCAAGGGGGGGATAAATGAATAAATAAATAAAATCTTTAAAAAAAAAAAAAAAAAACAAGGGTGAGTTCAAAGTCTTCACAGACAATCAAAAACTGTTAGAATATGTTCCCAAAAGACCAGAATTACAAGAAATAGTAAGGGAGTGCTGCAGCCTGAAAGGAAAAAAACAAGGGTGAGAGACTTGAAGAAGAGTGTGGAAATGAAGAATGTAGAAATGAAGGGTAAGTTAAAGGGTAAAAAGACAGACACTAGTATGATATGACAACAAAAAGCCAAAGGACAAAATGGATAAAGTAATGCCTTTACAGTAATAACATTGAATGTTAATGGCTTGAGCTCCAATCAAAAGACATAGACTGGGAAGCGGCTGTGGCTCAATCAGTGGGGCTCCCGTTTACCATATGGGAGGCCCCGGGTTCGGTTCCCGGGGCCTCCTGGTGGGGGCAGGCCTGCCCGCACGGCGTGGTTGGCTGACCCAGCGAGCACAAGCAGCAAGGGGGGGGATAAATGAATAAATAAATAAAATCTTTAAAAAAAAAAAAAAAGACATAGACTGACAAGGCTGTTATGGCCACCCAACTGGGCCAGAACAGTCTATTCAACAAAAAAGGTGCTGGGAGAACTGGATAGCCATATCCAAAAGAAAGAGGACCCCTATCTCACACCGTGTACAAAAATTAACTGAAAATGGATCAAGGACCTAAATATAAAAGCAACAACCATAAAACCCTTAGAAGAAAATGTAGGAAAACATCCTCAAGATCTTGTGGTAGGTGGTAATTTCTTAAACCTTACACTCAAAGCACAAGCAACAAAAGAAAAAATAGAAAAATGGGACTGCCTCAAAATTAAACACTTTTGCACTTCAAAGGACTTTGTCAAAAGGGTGGAAAGACAGCTGACTCAGTGGGAGAAAGTATTTGGCAATTGGACATATCCAATAAGGGTTTAATATCCATGATATGTAAAGAGATCATACAACTCAACAATAAAAAGACAAACTGTATGACTTTTTTAAATGGACAAAAGACTTGAAAAGACAATTGTCCAAAGAAGAAATATAAATGGCAAAGAAACACATGAAAAAAATTTTCAACATCACTAGTGATAAGGGAAATGCAAATGAAAACTTCAATGAGATATCATTTCACCATGTCTTTTCCCTTTTGAGTGTTATTGACAACCCTTTTGGGGTTTATTTATGGATTCTATTCTATTCCATTAGCCTATATGTCTGTCTTTATGCCAGTACCACAATGTCTTGATTGCTGTAGCTTTGTAGTAACTTTTTCTTTTTTCTTTTTAATTTTACTTTGTTAATTAGAGAGGTTGTAGGTTTACACAAAACCATACAGGCTTGCAAGTATTCTCACTGACCCGATTTTGTGATAATCAGGGTAGGCTAAACATTCACTATATTAGAAACCATGCAGGTGTCCCGAGACCTAGTTTTTCTCCCTAGGTCTGGTTTTTAGAATGCTGGTAATAAACTAAGCCTGATTTATTATATGACCATCCTGTATGGGAAAAGACTGTAACTCTAGGTGTCTTTGGTCAACCTTAAGAGATATAGCAGGGGGATGGATGTGGCTCAAATTGTTGGGCGTCCATCTCCCATATGGAGGGACCTGGGTTCGATCCCCAGGACCTCCCGGTAAAAATTAAAAAAAGAAAAATATAGAAGGCACGTGGGCCACTAGGCCCTCTGCGCAGGTGCATCCCCCAGGCCCTGCGAGCGAATGAGCTGTCAGGCCCCATGCACGGGTACACTGCCAGGCCTCGCAAGCAGATGAGCCCCCCAGGCCTGTGCACAGGTGTGCCGTCAGGCCCCACAAGCCACGCAGCAAGATGATGACGTAACAGGAGAGTGACACAAGGGAGAGCCAAGACGAGACATGCCGAAAAACCAGGAACTAAGGTGGTGCAGGCGGTAGGATGCCTCACTCCCACATCAGAGTTTCCAAGGATCGAATCCCAGTAAAGACAGGATGAAAAGGTTGGGAAGAAAGGACAGGAAATGGACACAGAGAGTTGCCCAGCAAATGGACACAAAAACAGCAAAAATGGGGGGAGGGGTAAAAATGGATAAAAGTAAATAAATCCTTAAAAAAAAAAAGTATAGGGGAGTAAGATAAGGACTATAGTTAGTAGTAATACTTTGACGATGCTCTTTCATAATTTGTTAACAAATGTTTCACAACAATGCAAAGTATTTGTGGTGGGGTGATGTGTGGGAGCCCTGTATGATGTTATGCATGTTTGTTTCGTAAGTTCACAATGTTTACTGAACACTTATAGTTTATGTATGTTCATGTATGAATGATATACTTCAATAAATTGTTTTAAAAAAACATATAGGAAATATAGCATTCCCATATAAACCCTCTCCCCATTATTAACACTTTGCATTATTATGGTACCTTTGTTACACTCGATGAAAATAACGTTATTATATTTGTACTATTAACTATGGTCTATGGTTTACATGAGGGGTCACTCTTTGTTGTTCTATTTTTTAATTTTTATTCTAGTATCATATATTCAACCTAAATTATCTTCTTTTATACATTTTCAAATATATAATTCAGTGCTGTTAATTACATTCACAATTTTATGTTACCATCACCACCATCCATTACCCAAACAGAAATTCTGTAATAATTAAGCACTAACTCCCAATGAGCCCATAATAATTTTTACCTGGACCTCTACTCAGAACTGATTTTTACTTGTAGTAAGTTTTGAAATCAGGATGTGTGCATCCTCCAAATTTGCTGTTCCATTCCACATTTGTTTTGGCTATTTGGGGATCTGTGAAATTCCATACAAATGTTAGGATGGTGTGACAGATTGAATTATGTACAACAGAAAAACATGTTCCTATACTTGATGCCAAAAGCATGATGCATAAAAAGAGAAATTGGCAAATTAGGTATCATTGATGTTTAAAAAACCTTTGCTCTGTAAACCAGTTAAGAGGATGAAAGAGCAAGCTACAGACTGAGAGAAAATATTTACAAGCCACATACCCTTAAAAGGAAATGTATCTAGAATATATAAAGAACTCTCAAGCCTCATCAATCAAATTAGAAAATGGGCAAAAGACCTTTCACAAAAGAGGATATAGAGAAGGCAAATAAATACATAAAAATGTATTTAGTAAAGGTGTCTATAAGGCAAAAAAAAAATGTGTTTAGCATCATTAATTATGAAAATTCAAGTTTAAACCACAATGATATATCTCTAGTCTTCTATCAGAATGACTAAAATAAGAAATAGTGTCAACACCAATGTTGGTGAGGATGCAAAAAAACAAGATCATTCATACATGGCTAGTGGGAATGTAAAATGGAGCAGCAACTTTAGGAAACACTTTGGTGATTTCTTCTAAAACTGAATATGCAAATGCTGTATGAACAGTAAAATTACCCTCTTTGTGATTTATCCCAGAAAGACAAAATTATAGAAATGGTGAACAGATAAGTTATAGTCAGGGAATAATGAGAGGGTGAAGTCACAGATGAAGTGGATGTGGCGAAAAAAGGGTAACATAAGGGATCATTGTAATGATGAAAATGTTCTGTACCTTGACTTTCAGTGTAAATATCCTGCTTGTGATATTATACTATATTATTTTTTAACTTTATTTTGAAAAAAATTTCAAACTTAGAGGACAATTGCAAAAATAATACAAATCCCATACAGAGAATTCCAACCTACCTCCACCCCACCAGATACCCAGATCCACCATGTTTAACACTTTGCCACCTTTGCCTTTTTTTTTTTTTTTTTTTTTTTTTGAGGTACTGGGGGCCAAGGGATTGAACCCAGGACCTCTGTATGTGGGAAGCTGGTGCTCAATCACTGAGCCTCATTGGCTTCCCTGCATTGGTTTTTTCATGTGTTTTGCTTGTTTTCTTTTTGTTTTTTCAGGAGGCACCAGCAACCGAACCGGGACCTCCCATGTGGAAGGCAGGCGCTCAACTGCTTGAGCCACATCCTCTCCCTTTCACTCCCTTCTTTCCTTCCTTCCTCTTTCTTTTGTACTGAAAAAAGTTAACGGGGGAAGCGGCTGTGGCTCAATCAGTAGGGCTCCCGTTTACCATATGGGAGGCCCCGGGTTCGGTTCCCGGGACCTCCTGGTGAAGGCAAGCCCGCCCACACGGCGTGGTTAGCTGACCCAGCGAGCACAAGCAGCAAGGGGGGGATAAATGAATAAATAAATAAAATCTTAAAAAAAAAAAAAATTAACGGTTTATTATAATTTATTTTATTTAACAATCTAGGAAGTTCAGTCATCAGCAGTTCCTGTGCAATTTCAGGTACAAGTGAGAATTCCGGAATCTCAGTGATCTGTTAGTGTAGCAAACCTTGTAGGTAAAATACATGCATACTTTTGATAGCACATGTGAAGGGATCTATCTAAAATTGACCTCATTGGTTTCATTCTCAGCAATTGATCTGGGTCACTCAACATCACTTTTATTGTTCCTGATGTTAGTGCATTTTTTACAATAAATTCATGACCATCAGAAGATATCAACTTGACTTACATGGCATCAGGGCCTTCACAGCCACCATAGGTTTCTCCTCTCCATCCATTATGTTCTTATGAAATTCTACTTTGATTCCACAGGAACTTTTGTAGTTTCCTAGTGAGGGGGGGATGCACTGAGACTGTCGTCAGCTTCTGTCTGGCAGAAGTGCCTTTCTTCCCTCCCTGCCTCCATTCTTTACTTCCCTCCCTCCCTCCCTCTCTCTCTCTTTCTTTCTTTCTTCTGTTTTCTGAACATTTGAGAGGAGGCTACACAGATCGTAATCATTGAACACATAATACTTCCATATACATTTTCTAGGAACAAGGACATTCATGTATGTAAACACCTTAAGTGCATTCATCAAATTTAAGAAATTTAGCATTGATATAAAGCCTTTAAAAAAAAAAAAAAGGGGGAAGCGGCTGTGGCTCAATCAGTAGGGCTCCCGTTTACCATATGGGAGGCCCCAGGTTGGGTTCCCAGGGCCTCCTGGTGAGGGCGGGCCCGCCCGCGCGGCGTGGTTGGCTGGCCCAGCGAGCACAAGCAGCAAAGGGGGGATAAATGAATAAATAAATAAAAATCTTAAAAATAAATAAATAAATAAATAAATAAATAAATAAATAAATAAATAAAAGGTAAAAACATCTTTCCCAGTTTTTGAAGATTGATCTGTGAGAATGCTTTCCTTCAGAATTTATCCATACAATGAATTTAGAGAACAGCTCCAGATCAAAGTGTAGGGGCCTCTCTGGTCCTTTCTGCACATGCATCTTGTCTTGGGCGTGTGGGTTTGGCCCTAGGAATTCACCTATTTACTTATATACAAATGCTGCCTCTTCCCTAGAAAACAGTTTCCTCATGATACCAGGCAGTGCACTGTATATCCTACAGCCAACAGTCCCTTGCCACAAGGATCCCCTTGACTGATCTCCCACAGTGTTCTGTAGGAGAGCTCTGTGAGCTACTGTTTACATACAGGGCAAGTTCTAGGACAGTGATATATGCACACCAATTGTTCATAGCTGCATTGTTCACCATTGCCAAAAGTTGGAATCAGCCCCGGTGCCCATCAACAGATGAATGGATAAGCAAAATGTGGTACATATTACTCAGCTGTAAGAAGGAATAAAGTGCTAACACATGGAATAACGTGGATGAATCTTGAAGACCTTATGTTGAGTGAAGCAAGCCAGGCACTGAAGGATGAACAATATATGACCTCACTGAAGTTCTAGGACAGTGAGTCCCCTTGGCCACCACTGGACAGACTGGTCTAGAAATACATACTCCAGTGTGTGCACAGGGGTTACTGTGCTCCCTTCAGAACTGGGACCAGGCATCTGAATTGGGAGCACAAACCAGCCCTGTTGTGATCAGATGAGGGACGTGGTGAGGTCAGCAAGGAGATCCTACCACTTTAAAGAGGGCTTTTTCTTGATTCAGCACACCTCTTCTTATACTAGTTCTTTAACTGTGGGGGGGGATGGAGCCCAGAAGCTTCTTATTCTGCCTTCTTGATCAGGCATCTTCTTTTGTAATGTATTTGTTTTTAGCCATTAATTTTCCTCTAGAACTACGTCAGCTGAATTTCATAAATTTTCATATGTTGCACCTTCTTATTCATTCATCTCAAAGTATTTTTTAAATTTCCTCATGAATTCTTTTCTGACCATTGGTTACTTAGTAGTGTGTGGTTTAATTTCTACATATTTGTGACTATCCCAAATTTCTTATGATATTAATTGCCAATTACATTTACTGTCATCAGAGAACATAGTCTGTACACTTTCATTCCTTTTAAATTTATTGGCACTTTGTTTGTGGGCCCAGCTCATTCTGATGAAAAGTCAGCTGTTAATCTTACTGGCATTTCCTTGTAAGTTACAAGTCATTTTTCTCTTGCTACTTTCAAGATTTTCTCCTTGATATTGGCTCTCAGCAGTTTTATGAGGATATATCTGTTTGTGCATCTCTTTGGTATTTCCTGAGCTTCTTGGATGTATATATTATTTTTTAGCAAATTTGGGAAGTTTTCAGCCATTATTTCTTCAAAATTTTTTCCTGCTCTTCTCCCCTCAGCATGTATGTTCATGTGCTTTATGGTAGGCTGCATTTCTCTGAGGCTCTGTACATTTTTATTATCTTTTCTCTCTGTTCTTTGAATTGTATAATCTCGACCTTCATGTTCACTGAATTTTTTCTTCTGCCAGTTCGGATCTACTGTTGAGCCCCTCTAGTCAGTTTTTCCTCTTGGTTATTGTACTGTACAACTCCAGATTTCCATTTGGTTTTTAAATAATTTCAATCTCTTTAACATTTGCTATTTGATGAGACACTGTAATTATATCCTTAATGATGGTTTCCTTTAGTTCTGTGAGCATACTTATAATTGCTACTTTGACATCTTTGTTAAATCTGCCACCTGTGACCTTTCATAGGCAGTTTCTGTTGCCTGCTTTTTTTCTGGTTGTATGGATCACACATTCTTGTTTTTTTTTTTTTTTTTTTTTTTTTGCATGTTTCATAATTTCTATTGAAAACTGGGTATTTTAGGTAAAGTATTATATTTGGCAACTCTGTGTACTGATTCCTTGCCCTCTTTTCTGAAGACTTTTTGTTGTTGCTGCTGCTTTCCTGTTTAGTTGTATAGTGTCTTGGCTAAACTATTTGGTGAAGTGTATTTCCCCTGTAATGTAAAGCTTTTGGTGTCACTCTTCAGAGGGCACAGCCTTGGACATACATATAATCCTGCTTGGATGACAGTGGTTTTAGCAGGGCACTCTTTCTCTTTTTTAATGAGCCCACTTTTAAGCTATCTGCCTCCTTCAATATCACACCCAGATTTTAGGCTAATTTTGAAAGTTTGCACTATTGTTTTTGACAATGCCCTTAGGCATAAATTTCTCCAGTCTTATCCATTATTCAGCCTACCAACTAATCCTATTATATTCTTTAGTTTTACTAAAATGTTCTGATATAGAAAATACATGGCCACCCAGAACCTTGCCTTCTATAGGTATTTGATTAGGAATATCCAATGGCAATATTTTGACTATCTCTATTGCTCCATCACTCCTTGAATAACCAGTGCCCTCTTTACCACTGGAAATAGAATTATTAGTGCCTGTAAATCTGATTAGATTTGAGAACCAACCTCAGAAAACCCAGAGCCAATGCAGAAAATTCATCCTAAGATTCTGTTCCTCTAGAATCACTTCCAGTATCAAAATCTCTATCCATCAGGTATCAGAGAAATAAAATCAGTAGGAGATAGATAGATAGATAGATAGATAGATAGATAGATAGATAGATAGATAGATAGATAGGAATTGGCTTATGCATTTGTGGGGTTGGGATAGCAAGTCCAAAATCCATAGAACACAGGCCATCAGGAAGGAAGGGTGGAACTTTCTGGCATGGGCTGCAAGTGCTATTCACAGATGGAATTTCTTCTTCAGGGAAGCCTCAGCTATGCTTTTAAGGCCTTTCAATTATCGAATCAGGTCCACCCGGATTATCTAGGGTAATCCTCTTTACTTAAAGTCAATTTATTATGGATTTTAATCACATCTACAAAATACCTTCATAGCAACACCTAGATTAGTGTTTGAATGCATAACTGGGGATAGTATTCTAGCCAAGTTGACAAATAAAACTACCATCACAATAATAGACAAGAAGGTATGGAGTAAAGGCATATGGATGCATATATATGAAAATGGACATGCAGTGTGAAGATTGTGTATCACGTTACTGCCCAACAGAAGCATAGAAGAGTCATTAAACATCCAAGCAGGCAAAATGACTTAGGTTATTATCCAGCCCATGTCATCTGCCATTCTGTTGTCATCTGCAATTCCAGCTGTATGCACCCCCAGAAAAGTATATTCTTAAAGTTAATCCATTCCTCTGTGTGTGGACCCATTAAAAGTAAGATCTTTTGGTGAGTAGGATTTTAAGATGTGTCCCACTTCTTTCAGGATGGGTCTTAATCCTCTTACTGGAGTCCTTTATAAGAGAATGAAATTCAGACGAAGAGAGAAAGCCATGGAAGCAAGAAGCTAAAAGCTCGAAACCCGGAAAAGAAGAGAGAGACCAGCAGATGCCACCACATGCCTTGACAAGTGACAGGGAACAGGATCACTGGCAGCCAGTCTTTGGGAAGAAACCATTGCCTTAATGATGCCTTGATTTGGACATTCTTCTCAGCCTCAAAACTTGTAAGCTTGTGAGCTAATAAATTCCCATTATTAAAAGCCAATCCAAAACTAAAAAAGAAAAAAGATAAAACAAAAAGCCAATCCAGGGAGTAGATGTGGCTCAAGCAGTTGAGCACCCACCTCCCACATGGGAGGTCCCGGGTTTGGTTCCCAGTGCCACCTAAAGAAAAACAAGCAAAACAATGAGCGAACAATGAGCAAAACAGATGAGGGAGCCAACACAGGGGAGCTGATGTGGCTCAGTGGTTGAGTGCCTGCCTCCCACATAGGAGGTCCCAGGTTCAATCCCCATTCCTGGTACCTCAGGAAGAAAAGAAAGAAAGGGAAAAAAAAGCCAATCCATGGGAAGCAGATGTAGCTCAAATGGTTGAGTGCCTGCTTCCCATGTATGAGGTCCCAGATTCGATCCCCGGTACCTCCTAAAAACAAAAACAAACAAGTAAACAAAAAAATCAACTCAGGGGAGCTGGTGTAGCCCAGTATCTCAGTGGTTAAGTGCCAGCTTCCCACATACGAGAGTGAGGTCCGAGGTTCATTCCCCAACCCCAGTACCTCAAAAAAAAAGGCAATCCATTTTATGGTATCTGCTTTGAGAAGCTTTAGCAAACTAAAACAGGGCACATGAATAAATTGGCCACAGTTGCAGAGATGGAGGGTATGCATGGACTTATATTTACGAAGAGTCATCTAACTACTGTTATCTCTGAATAGCCAAACAGAGACCAAAGCTGAGCCTTTAGAAGGAACTATCTTTGGTAAGATCAGCTGGCTATTTTCTGTCAAGTTGAGTTGACCATACTGAGCCTCTTCTATCCTGCAAGAGCCAGCAATTTGTTCTCAAAGGAACAGATACCTGTTCTAGGTATGGGTCTGCCTTTTCTGCCCTTAAGTCCTCTGCCAATACCACCATGTAGGTCCTTTCAGAATGCCTGATACAAAGGCATAGCATCTCATACAACATAGCATCTTATCAGGAAATTCATTTTACAGCAAAAAAAAGTACAGGAGTGGCCCATTAACGATAGGATGAACAGGTCATATCACATATGGCACTATTTAGAAACTCTTCATCTGATAAAGCATTGGAATGGCCTTTTGAAAGTACAGCCAACATGAAGGCTTGAATATATTGTGCAAGGATGGAGTACCATCCTCCAGTATACAGTATACGCATAGAGAAACCTTTATATAGCACTGCATTGCAAATAGGAAGAGTACCCCCCTGAGAACTAAGAGGTGGAAGCAGGATTGGCCTCGCTTACAATCATTTCCAATGATCACATGTACACTGATGGGTGTGTACTGGCTGGTGGGTCAGCCGTTGTTTGCTCTGTTGGAGTAGAACACAGTCTGTAGTATATTTATTATCCCACAGGTGTGCTCTCCCTACCCCCACCCCACACCAATATGAAACCTGGATCATTTGGATGGGGGTTACAAACATGGGCCAAGTGCAGTGTGTCCCTTCTGTTATGGGTAAGTTGACTTGGGAACAAGTATGAGACCAAATGGGCAAGCCTATGTTGTTGGGGGGGAGGGAGGGGTACAGGCTACCAGACATACAATTCAGAAGTCAGTCTAAAGATTCTTTATTTATGTTTTTTACATAAACCAGGAGGCCCTCCTGGTGATGGCACTGGAGAACATATAAGAAGTTTTATTTTTTTTTAATTTACAAACAGTAAAATTTGCTATTTTGTGGGGCAGTACTATGAGTTATTATACATGCATAGATTTTTGTACCCCATGACCACTAACAGGATACAGAACAATTTCACGCCTCAAAGAATTCCCTCATGCATCCCCTTTATATCAGATCCCTCTTCCCTACCCCTAACCCCTGGAAACCACTGTCTATTTTCTGTTATCTTGCCTTTCCCAGAATGTAATATAAATGAAATCATGCAGTATGTAATTTTTTGAGACTGGGTTCTTTCCTTTAGCATGATGCATTTGAGGTTCATCCATGTTGTTGTATCAAGAGTTCATTATTTCTATTGCTGAGTAGTATTCTATTGTGTGGATGTACCACAGTATATCCATTTACCCACTGACAAACATTTGGGTTGTTTCCAGTTTTGGGTGATTATAAATAATGAACATGTTTTCTTTTCTCTAGGATAAATACCTTTAAGTGGGATTGCTGGGCCATGTGGCTAGTATATGTTTAACTGCCAACTGTTTTCCAGAGTGGCTGGACCATTTTGCATTTATGTTAGCAATGTATGAGAATTCCAGTTGCTCCACATCCTCATCAGCACTTAGTATTGTCAAATAGCTGGGGTTCTAAAAAGCCCTAGATTAGACCCTGATGAATATCTCAAATGGTAGAACATCCTAGATGAATGTTGGAGGCCAGTGTTGAGGTCTTTGTTTATTGCTGTTATGTATTACTTATGAGGCAGGACATAGCAAGCCTGGCTCTATTGCTAGATCAGAAATTGAATGTTAGAGACTCAAGCATTACCTGGCAAGAAAACTTCAGGTTTAAGATGCATTGTGCACAGTGTGATAATGGGGAGACAGAAAGTGAGGAGACATGCTTGTTCACGTACACACATTATCAGAAAATACATTGGAGATGTAGGAATCATGTTTAGTAGGCTAGAGTTGTTTTACAGTTGGGCTGGAAAATCTGTGGCATTATCTTTGCAATGCCCAATGTCTTGCTTTTACTCTTGGTTAATTTAAGGGTGGTGGCATATATGATGTGCTGTTTAAAGTCTAAACCTCTCCTGTTGATCCCCAGGGCCAATTTGTTTACTGATGGTTTTCAACTCACATAACCAATTAGCTTGTCTGGCTGGACTACATGACCAATGACCAGAAGGGCATAAAAGCCCTTGCTGGGAACGTCTGCCTTAAATTCTCCTGAAGCCAACATTTCTCACACAGATCTTGGTGATTCAATCAGTAGACAGAGTGCAGCCTGTGTGCAATTAAGGACACTCGAGAGCTTGCACCTGGACCATTCTCAGACGCCCCCTCCTCCATGCTTGCCTACCCTTTATTTCTCTTGCTGAGCAATATCCTTTGCTTTTGAAAAAAAAGAAAAAGTCCCCAATCTCTTCAGAAGAAATCTTCATGCACACAAATTCAAAAGGGAAAAAGATAACAATTAAGACCATAATATAATTGGTGGAAAAAGAGTCATTGTGAAGTAGTTGAATTATACAGGCATGCTTTATTTATTTAGGAATCTGGATTACAGCCCAGTGCTGCCTCATAAATAAATGTGAACAAATTGTTTTTCCCTTTCATCAAATTTAATTTAAAAAGTAGCCATTTTGTGGGTTAGGAATTTGGGAAGGCCTTAGCTGTTGCTTGGGGTCTCTCCTGTTCTAGTCAGATGTCAGCAGGGGCTCACTCACCTGGCTAGCAGTTGCTGCTGACTGATGGTTGGAGCTCAGCTGGGGCTACTGACCAGGCTGTCGAAACTGGACTTTCTAGTATTACAGTCTTAGTAAGGTTGGACTTCTTGGCAGCTGGCTTTCCCCAGAGTCAGAATGCCAAGCCTCATCTGTTTCCTTTTAAATATTCCTTTCTTTAGTATGAATTCTTTAATGTATGGGGAGTAAGCTGTGGCTGAAGTCATTCTTATAATTTCATAATTTCATTTGAAGAATTTCTGTGCAATGCGAATTCTCTAGTGTTATATAAGAGCTGAGCTATGGCTACAGTTTTTCCATATTATTTTCATATGACCAGTAAGATGTAGGCCATGGATAAAGGCTTTCTCCCCTTCATGATATTCATAGGATTTTTCACCAGTTATAATTCTGATATTGTGCAAGGGAGATGATGGATAACCTCCCTTTCTCTATTTTTTATTTCAAATATGGCATTAACTGTAGCTAATGGCAATCCCATGTGTATTACATTTGTCTGGTATTATATAAGGTTTGGGCTGTGGCTAAAAGCCTTTCTGCAAGCATTATATTCATATTCCCAGTAATTTGTGGGGTAAGGCTAAAGGCCTTCCCACAATAACATTCATAGTTTCCATCTAGCATGATTTATCTAGTTTAAACCACTACCATATTAATAATATTCCCTTCAGAGTGGATTATCTCATGCTGTGAAAGTTCTGGGTTGTTTGGCAGTACCTACCAAAGCTAACTGAACATACCTATGCCCTAGGATCCAGCAATTCAACTCCTAAGCATATACACAAGAGAAATATATATGAAGGCTGAAAGACAAATATGTTCATAGGAGCATTATTATTATGGTCCTAAGCTGTAAACAATGAAAAAGTCCATCAACAGAATGGATAAATTGTGATATAATCATATAATGGAATTCTATGCAGAATGAAAATAAATGAAGTTCTGTCACATACAATAATGTTGAGTCTTAGAAACATAATGGTGAATTAAATCAAGCCATGTATGAAAGAATACATTATGCATAATCCAATTTATATAATGTGTTATAATATGCAATAACTATTTTATAATGTCTTAAGTCAGAATTATGGTTAACTTGGAGGAGTAACAAGTAATTTTTATGTCATACTGCAATAAGAAATACAATTCACACCTTATTTCTTTTCAAGCACTTCTGTTCAGTGTGGTCCAAGGACTCATACCAGTTGCCCAACTGTTACTATTTTATAAGATATGTATTTAAGTTGAAATTATGCATCTCGAAACTTTTATAGTAATTTGGTAGAGGAAGTTTATGCCTGATGAATCTAATAAGAAAACTGAGGCTTGTTCAATAACTTTTGTCATTTGTCTAATAATTCATTTTTGTTGTGTTTTATAGGCTAGAAAACAGTAGGTAAATATGTGGTATAGTACCTCAAACTCTTGAGTATTATTATACTTGTAAACAATATATATATATCATGTACAGGGTTTACTATGACAAAAAGGTTTTACAAAAGTCATGTCATTTACTGAATTACCATGATTTCTCCTTTATGAGTTTTCTGATGGACAATGAGATTTGACTTACAACTGAAGAACTTCCCACATTCTTTACATTCATATGGTTTCTCTCCTGTGTGAGTTTTCTGATGGCGAATGAGGTTTGACTTCCTACTAAAGGCTTTCCCACACTGAGGACATCCATTGGATTTCTCTCCCGTATGTATCCTCTGATGAACAGTGAGGATTGCCTTCTGGCGGAAGGACTTCCCACATTCATTACAAATATAGGGTTTTTCCCCTGTATGAATTCTCTGATGGAGAGTGAGAGTTGTCTTTTGGCAGAAGGACTTCCCACATTCATTACAAATATAGGGTTTCTCTCCTGTGTGAGTTCTCTGATGTACAGTGAGGGTTGTCTTCTGTATAAATGCCTTCCCACATTCGTTACATTGATATGGTTTCTCTCCTGTGTGAGTTCTTTGATGATCAGTGAGGTATGACTTCTTTCTAAAGGCACTGCCACATTGAGTACATTCATAGGCTTTTTCCCCTGTATGTATTTTGTGATGTCTAGTGAGGGTTGCCTTTTGGCGGAAGGACTTCCCACAATCAGTACAAATATAGGGTTTCCCCTCTATATGTGTTTTCTCATGAAGAGTGAGGGCTGTCTTCTGACGGAAGGCCTTCCCACATTGATTGCAAACATAAGGTTTCTCCCCTGTGTGAATTCGCTGATGTTCAATGAGGTATGACTTCCTTCTAAAGCCATTTCCACAGTGAGGACATTGAAAAGGTTTCTCTTCTGTTTGAGATCTCTGATGCATAATAAAATTAGACCTCTTGCAGAAGAATTTCCCATATTTGCTGTATGCATAGGGCTTCTTTTCCATAAGAATTTGTGGATGGACAAGGAGATTTGTCTTTTCGATAAAGGCTATTCCATCTTTATTGTATTCAAAGGGTCTTTCTCCTCTGTGAGTTCTATTGTGTGTAAATAACATTCCTTTCATAAGGAAGGATTTTTCACATTCATTATGCTCAAATGATTGCTCTGGATTTTGAACCTTCTGATGTTGAATGAACTCCTGTTTACCATAGAGACCCTCATCTGTTTGTTTATGGAGATTCACTAGAGGATGACTTTTCTCATATTCAGTATTGAGAAATGATTTTTCCCATCCATTACTTTCTCCAAACTTCTCTCTTACAGGGCTTATATTTCTAATGACTAATTCTGAAATATTTTTCAAAATCTTTCCATTGGATTTATATTCACAAAGTGTTGTTTTTGAAATAATACGGTTCTTGCCTAGAGTAAATGTTTTACCATAAATATTATTTCTCTCCTTAATTACTTTTTTGTGGTTGATGAATACAATTGATCTAGAATGCTTGTCTTGGTATTCTTTGAACTTCACTAAAACATCTTCTGCTTCCCCATCTTTTCCTAGAAAAGAATACAATTAACAACACTGTTAGTCTTCACATAATTGGACTGATATGTGAATGGATTTATATACAGACCCACAGCGGGACTGTCTTGCTACTATGCTCTAAGAGAAGGCCAAAATAAATTACTTCTTGATAGGGAGAATGCACAAAACAGAAAATACAAACCTTGCTACACTGTTAAAATAAGGGAAAATCAGCATAGACAAAGATCACTTATATCTTTGGCATGGTACAAATATAAGCTGTATTGAGAAGATGTAATAAACACAAGGATATGTTAGCAGAATACTCAGTACAATTAAAGGATTGTTCAAGGGATGGTCTAATTCAGAGATAATGGAGTGAGCCTATCAATGTGACTAGGAAAATTGTTCTGGAGGAGATTACAGCCTGTAGCATGAATCCACTTGTGCCTAAACAACTGTTGTAAAATGCTTCCATTTGTTTCTTCCTCACTTCCACTTGGCTCATCCATGGCAAATGAACTTTCTCAAGCACTCATTTCCTAGTATTTAGAGAAATGTTAGTCTATAGTCTAGGACCTAACTCTCCATATAACTGTGATTTATTTTCTCTTGAAAGGGGAGAATTAGAAAAACATATTCTCATTAGGAATTATAAAATAAACCAGGGGGTAAAGCATACATGGAACACAACTATAATCACTCTTGTATTCTGGTTGCTGCTACCATCAATTTATTCTTCCAGAGATGGTCAATAATGAACTTCTCCTGACCATCAATTCTAACTTTTCCTCTTTTCAATTCACTGAGCTACTTTTTCAGTTTTGGGGAAAGATGGGTTTAAGTTTTTCCCCCAGTGTATAACATACTTTATCTCTGCTACTGCTACTCCCTATAGGAGTCCTGAAGAACTAGATTCTTCAATTTGTGTATAGGGCAGTAAATGGCCTTAACTATTATTATTATTATAAGTTTTTGGCTATATCTTACTACCACCCATATCTCATGAGGCAATTTTAAAGATCATACCTATGACTTGCATCTTTATTTATAATAGCCCTAAACTGGAACCAATCCAAATATGCATTGAAAGGTAAATAGGAAAAGACCATGTCATTTATTTATTTTATGGAATAGTACTCAGCAAAAAGAAAAAAAAAACTACTGAAACACACAATAGAAATAGATCTCAAAAACATCTTGCAGAGCGAATGAAGCTTTATGCAAAAAGAGTACATATTGTACAATTCTTTTTATGTGAGGTTCTAAAACAGGCAAAATTAATTTGCATTAGTGATTGGAGTAAGGTTGCCTTCCTGAGAACCTCAAACACTTTGAGGGACATGCTACTATCCAGTCTTTTTTTCCAAAAGCCTTCACATATTCTTTCTACCCTTAAATGTTAATTTGTCTGAAACTGGAATATAATTATGGTTTGAACCACTCATTTTAATAACTCTTTCAACAACTTGGTATTTTAACATGAATATTTTATGCTATGTAAAAAAATGTAAGCTGGATAGTATTGCTTTCCCACCTAAAACTTATGCTCTTGGAAGTCAATATTTTATTGAACATCTTCTTTAAACCCTCTGAATATACATTAACACATTTTTTATCTGGGGTGAGAGAATGTGATCTCAGTAGGTGTATCTAAAAAAAGCTTATGGTTAGTAATGATTTCTGAATAGATAAGGTATGTCTTCCCTGCATCTTACCACCAATAATCAGTGACCTAACTACTGATTATCTAGTCTCTGTTACATGCTTTAGTGAGGAAAGTTAAAATAGAAGACCTTATTTGGTTGTAGTGGTGGTGGTGGATTATTATTCAGATCAGGAAAGAAGCCTCAGATAAAACAATGTTAAATCAAGTATCAAATTACTGGATCATATTGGAAGATGTGTCTATTAATATGTTACAGACACTAAGTAGAATGGGAATGCAGGGAAAAAAATATACATGGTCTACAGTAATCAAGGAACATTTCATGGAGGAAAAGAAACTTGATCTTTTAACTAAAGGATATGTAATATTGTGCAGTAAGTAATTGTATCTTGCCCAAAGAGAGGTCTGGACTTTACCTGTGGTTTCTGGAAGGTAATCTCTAAACCTTTAGAATATCATGCCTGATAGGAGTGTCTTTGTTTGCCTTGAAGGCTTTGGGCCAGCCCGATGATAATAATAATGGGCTTTGGGGCATGCAGTATCAGTTCCACCTCCCAAGAGGCTAGAAACTGAGATCAGCCACATGGGCAGCCAACCATGCCAACATGATAAGAGTCCCAATGAAAACTCTTCAGAGAGGTTTGGGTGAGCTTCCCTATTTCTGTGTATATGGTTACACATAGTTGCCAGAAAAGTAATACTGTCCATGTATTCACTAGGGGAGTATAACTGTAAGCTTCACTCTTGTAAATTTTCTGTACTCTGCCCTAGATGTCTGTTCCCTTGGCTGATTTTAATCTGTATCCTTTTGTTCTAATAAACTGTAACTCACAGTGAATTCTGTGTGTCCTTCTAGTGAATTATTGAACTTAAGGGTGGTCTTGGGGACTACAGAACTTAAAATTGGTGTCACAAATGTGGGTGGTCCTGGGTGAACTTACTGTACCCCCTAACTCTGCAGTTGGCTAATGCCAGTATTTATAGGGACATATAGTATATGTCATATAATGAAAGAAGCATGTGTAAGGAATAAAACCAATTGTTTGGAGTTTAGGAGACTAGAAAAATAGAGATTAGCAAAAGTTCTGTCACAGAAAGAAATACATCTGGAATTACCAAATGGGGTATTATTCTGTCAGTCCTTGAAAAAGGAGGGATTTAAGTTTCATATAATATCTTTTTTAAGATACTGAAAGTATAAACTGAAAGAACTGGGAAAAATTTATGGCAAATCCAAATAATAATTACAGCAGTCTACACATGGAATAACATGGCTCTCTTTTTGGAAGATGTCAGTGGCAAATGAGAATATGAGAGGAGGTTAAGGTATCACACAGTGAAAAAAAATAACATGAATTATAGATAGATTATTAAGAAAATATAAGAGATGGTGGAACCAACCTGATACTATGGGCTGATTATGGGAATAAAAGTATACAGAAGAAAATAGGGATAATAGTAAAGATAATGACTATTATTTCTGACATATCAACAACCAAAGAAAAACCTATTGTCATTTTCCTGTAGGCAGATTAAAATATGCTACTGCATTAGTATTCTCAAGTTCAACATGCCATTTGCTGTTTTGCCATATCAGCCCAACTGTCATGGCTCAACCCCCAGCTGCTCCCATGAGATAAGGCACCCCAAAGTAACCTTCACCCCAGTGTCCAGTGGACCCAGTCTGGTTATATGGGGGTGCCACATTCAAACCAACACCTACCAATCACGTGCTTGACTGCCCAACTGCTAATGCGCCACCCTAAACCACCAATAAAGGCCGTAACCCACAGTTTCCCTTTGTTCTCTCACTTAACATTGTGGTTGCCCTGTGTTGGGTTATACTCTCAGTGGCCATGTGGCATGATGTGTATTTCTCTGGGAACTATGAGTGGCCAATACAAAACATATTTTGTTTTAAACCTCTCCTCTCCTTGTCTCTATACCTGACTTTATCATTTAAAATTGCAAGGCAGCCACTTGAGAGCAAGTGGGAGAAACAGACTGAAAATGTCCATTTGAAATCCATTTACATAAAACAAAGAAGTCACACCTTGAGAATGGATCAGATTATTATAGCTTGCAGGACTTTTATAAACATAAGACCTGAGGGTTGAAGAAAGTCCCTTTATGGACACATCAGAAAGACATCAATTTTAACCTAATGAAACAAAATCCATTTATTCAACAAAAAGTTAAGGTTCCAGGCAATGTAGATAACGGGAAGAAAAGCAACTAAGATGTGAAAGCACACCCAGGGAAACAGGATGAGAATAAGTTATTGTTTTTCACCTAAATAAAGGTGGGTAGATACCATGAAGGATGCTCAGCACTATGATATGAAGTATAACGATTTATTGGAAAGAAATAGTGATTCTGAAATTATTAATCTGGTCTAAGGATTTTGAAATCTGATGGCAGTCTTATAATGAGACAGATGTGAGACTGAGTGAAGGAAACAAGTATAAGGTATTGCACAGGGAGAAGGGAAGAAAATGAAAACTAAGAGAAATAAACATTTTAGACAAGGATTTCCTTTCTATGTTGAACAGAAGTGGAGATAGTGTGCGACCATTCTTTCTTTCTTTCTTGATCTCAAGCAAAAAGCATTTGGGTGTGTTGGTAGCACAGTAGGTTTTTAAAAGATACTCTTTATGAAGTTGAGGAAATTCCCTTCAATTGCTTATTTGTTCTGAGGTTTTGTAATACATTCTTTTCCTCAATCTACTAAGATAATTGTGTTTTTTTCTCCTTTATTCTTTTTCTAGCTACCTATTGTGGCAGCTTGGATCCTTATTTTAGACCCTTTTTCGCTTTATATGGTGAAGTACACTGATTTGAGTACTAAAACAACTTTGCTTTCCTGGGATAAATTCTTCTTTGTCATGATGTATTATCCTTGTTATATATTGCTAGATTCAATTTTCTAATATTTTTAATAAGGATTTTTATATGTAGCTTCATGAGGGATATTGGTGGGTAGTTCTCTATTCTTACAGTGATTGTTTCATTGTGGAATCAGGATAATGCTGGCCTTAAAAAATGAATTGGAAGTGTTCCCTCCTACTCTCTTGGCATAAAATTGTTTGTATAGTCCCTAATTATCCTGTTAATGTCTGTTGGATCTGTAGTGATGTAGCCTCTTTCATTTTTGATATTGGTAATCTGTGTTTTCTTTATTTTTGATTAGCCTATCTATGGTTTATTAATTCCACTGATTATTTTAATGAATCAGCTTTTGGCGTCACTCATTTTTTCTACTGCTTTTATGTATTCCATTGATTTCTGCTTCTGTCTTTATTTTTTCCTTTTACTAACTTTGAGTTTAAGTTGCTTTTCTTTTTCAAGCTACTTAGGGTGACAGAACAAATCCCGGATTTAAGCCTGATTTAAAGGGATATAAAATTTTAAAATGCTGCTTTATAGCTGCATTCCACAAATTTGAAATGCTGTGTTTTAATTATCAATCAATTCAAAATATCTTCTAATTTACACATAAGGATTTCTTCTTTAATCCATGATTAAATGTGTTGATCAGTTTTCAGATATTTAGAAATCTGGAGATATCATTCTGGTTTTTTTGTTTGTTTGTTTTTTTCTAGATTTATTTATTTACTTTATCCATTTTAAACCCCCCCTTCCCCATTTACTGTTTTGTGTCCATTCACTGGGCAATTCTCTGTGTCTGTTTCCTGCCATCTCATCTCATCCTCCTCCTCCAGTCTTCACCAGGATTCGATCCTGGAGACCTCCGATGTAGGAGAGAGGTGTTCTGCCACCTGCGCCATCTCGATTCCTGGTTTTCAGAGCTTTTGGAGCATCTCGTCTTGACTCTCCCCTGCGTCTCTCTCCTGATACATCATCATCTTGCTGCATGGCTCCCAGGGACTGGCGGCTCACCAGCACACAGAGCCTGGCAGCCCATGCGCCTTCTATATATACATTTTTCATTTTACCGGGAGGTCCTGGGGATCGAACCCAGGCCCCTCCATATGGCAGACAGACACCCAACCATTTGAGCCATATCTGCCCCCTATCATTCTGTTTTTGTTTCTGAATTATTCTATTGTGGTGAGAGATCATATTCTTTATGATTTCATTCCTTTTAAATTTTTTGAGGCTTCTTTTATGGCCCAGCATATATTTAACTTGACAAATGTTGCATATAAAATATTCTATAAACATTAATTTGGTACATTTGACTGAAAGTGCTTTTCAAGTCTTCTATAGTCTTTTTTTTTTTTTAATTTTTTGAGGTACCAGGGCCAGGGATTGAACCTGGGATCTCGTGTGTGGGAAGCCAGCGCTCAACTACTCAGCCACATCAGCTCCCCTGAGTTGGTGCTTTCATTTGTTTGCTTGTTGTTTGTTTTTCTGTTTTTAGGAAGCACCAGAAACTGAACCCAGAACCTCCTATATGGGAAGCAGGCGCTCAACCGCTTGAGCCACATCTACTCCCCTCTATAGTCTTACTCATTTTCTTTCTCTTTGTTGTCTCAATTATCAAGTGAGGGGTGTTATATCCCAAACTATAATTATATTGTTCCTTTCAAGTCTGTCAGTTTTACTTTGTGTATTTTAGGCGTTCTCAAAGGGAGTGATGTATGCCCTTTGGTTCCAGGGAGGATGAAAATATCTTAGCTATCACAATGATTTGTGGCCCTGTAAAGGGTAACAGAACAGAAACAGATATTTTGTGTGTGTGTGTGTATGTGTGTGTATGTGTGTGTGTGTGTGTAGTGGTATTAAACTTTAGGGCAATTAGGAAAAAAGGCTCCTTTTGGGGGGGGGTGATAAAAAACGGTAAGAAACATTAATGTATTTTGAAGTTCTGTTAAGGATTGTCATGATTTCTGATGATGTGTCCCTCTTTATCACTTGTAATATTCTGTGTTTGGAAAACTACTTTGTCTGATATATGGCCAATCCCACTGTCTTCTAAGTAGTGTTTGCATGCATGATACTGTCTGACTCCATTTTTGCTGTCTTACTGCTAACAATTTTATAGATCCACTGCTCCCTCTTTCCTCTTGCCCCATTCCTGGGCAAGCCAGTAAGAAAGCCAGCATACTCTCTCCCTTGGTGCCAGCAGGAAGTTTAAACAACTTAAGTCCCAATCCACGTGTAGAACTCTCATATTGGCTCCACTGTCTAAGAACAATAAAAGCCAAAGCCAGATGCTCTTCTTGCTCTCTCAAGCCATTTAAAAACAGCAGAACAGCTTGAGAGTCTCCCTTGCTACTCTCAGAAAGCCTCATTTATGTCAGATATCAGTCTCAACATCTAAACCAAATTTTGTGAGAGGGTGTTAGTTCTGTCTTCACATGGGACAACCACAAGGCAGCATGGTATATTATTTTCATCTTTTTATGTTTAACTTGTTTGTGTGTTTACATTTAATATGAGATTCTTATACAGAGAACATAGGTGGCTCTCCCTTTTCATTTAATACATTGAATAGCCATCTCTAGATATTTCATTTGGATCTTATTTCTATTTTTGTTTTCTTGCCTCATTGTGTTCATTACTGACTTACATTCTTGACAATATTGAGGTCATGTCCTTGTCTGCGAATTCTACCATTTTTTACCTTTTCTACGTCTGTTTCTATTAACTGATTTTTTTCTATTGTATTGTATCAGATTAAAGAAGAATCACATGATCATCTCAACAGAAGCAGAAAAAGCATTTGTTAAAATCAATACCCATTCACAATTAAAACTGTCTGAAAACTATTAAAAGAACTTCCAGAAACTGTTAAAGGGCATTTATGAAAATCCTACAGTTAATATTAGGAATAAGAATGAAAGATTAAATATCCTCCTAAATTTAGTAACTGCTAAGAATGTTCACTCTCACCACTTCTACTCAACATTTTACTATAGGTCCTAGCCAGTGTAATAGGGTAAGGAAAAGAAATGAATAAATTTGAAAATGTAGAAGTGAAATGTCTTTGTTTGAAGAGGATATGTTTTATATGTTGAAAATCCAAAGGAATATACAAACAAACAAGAACAACAACAATAAAACCTACTATGATCAGTGAATTAACAAGGAAGAAGTAGGCAAAGTCAATATATAAAAATCAATTGTTTATATATATTAGCAGAAAACTATTTGAAAAAGAATTTTTTAAAAAATCCTCCATTTGAATGCAGGATGGTACAACCACTATGGAGGACTGTTTGGCAGTTCCTAAAGAAGTTGAATATAGACTTGCCACGTGACCCTGCAATACCACTACTGGGTATATACCCAGAAGAACTGAGAGCAGTGACGCGAACAGACATCTGCACACCAATGTTCATAGCCACATTATTCACCATTGCCAAAAGTTGGAAACAACCCAGGTGTCCATCAACAGATGAATGGATAAACAAACTGTGGTCTATTCACACGATGGAATATTATGCAGCTGTAAGAAGAAATGAAGTCATAAAGCATATGGCAACATGGATGAATCTGGAGGACATTATGTTGAGTGAAGCAAGTCAGACACAAAAGGACAAATACTGTATGAATGCATTACTATGAACCAAATATATTGTGTAATATATTGTTTGATTCACACACACAAAAAAACAAACAAAAAACAAAACAACAAAAAAATTTACATGTATCCATTACATTTAATTGAGAAATGTATATATTTATTCATCTGTGTTTACTTTTTAGTTTTTTATTGCTTATGTTTTCAATTATTAAATGTACAAAATAAAAAAAATAAAATAAATAATAAAAATCCTCCCATTTAAAATAGCAAAACATAGAAAAAGCTTAGAGATAAATTTAATGAAAAGTCTATTGGGAGGCGGCTGTGGCTCAATCAGTGGGGCTCCCGTTTGCCATATGGGGGGCCCCGGGTTCGGTTCCCAGGGCCTCCTGGTGGGGGCAAGCCCGCCCGCGCGGCGTGGTTGGCTGGCCCAGCAAGCACAGGCGGCAGGGGGGGGATAAATGAATAAATAAATAAAATCTTAAAAATAAATAAATAAATAAAATAAATCATAAAAAAAAAAAAAAAAAAAAAAAAGTCTATAGGACCTTTATATTGAAAATCATAAAACATGGCTTACAGGAATAAAGAAGATAAATAAAATGGAATGATACACCATGATCATGGACCAGAAGACTCAATATTGCTAAGATGTCAGTTCTTGCCAAGAAAAATCCCAGCACATTTACTTAAAGAAATCAAGAAGACGATTCTAAAATGTATTTGCAAAAAAAAGGACCTATAACAGTCAAAAAATTTTTTAAAAAGAAGGAAGTTGGAGGATTAATCTAACAGATTTCAAGACTTATAAAGCTTCAATGATCAAATCCTGACAAAAGAACTTAAAACATATCAAAGAAAAGAACAAAGTCTAGAAATGGATTGACACAAATATGACTAAATAATTATCAACAATATCACCAGAGCAATTCAATTCAACAAATAATGATGGAACAAATTGCTATCTGTGTGGAAGAATATAGGTCTATAGATGTATAGATAGATCCTTGACCCCTACCCTAACATCATACACAAAATTTATATGAGATGGACCACAGAACTAATCATAAAAGCAAGAAATACACATTTTTAGAAGAAAATACAGGGAACTATCTTCACAACCTAGGAGTAGGCAAATATTTGAGAGGTCAAAGAACAAATTATGAAAGAAAAAAATTATAAATTGGAATTCATCAAATTTTAAAACTTCTGCTCATTAAAAGATACTGTTGAAAGGAATAGGCAAGCCAGACTAGGGGAGATGTTTATAATACATATATCTAAATAAAAAAGCTTCTATCCAGAATATGTAAAGAATTCCTACTACTCAAAGAAAAATATATACTACCCAATTAAAAATGAATGAAAAAATAAATAAATAAAAGAACAAAAAAAAAAAAAAAGGAAAAGGAAAAAATTTGAATGAACAAGGGAGTGAATGTGGCTCAGTGGTTGACTGCTGGCTTTGCATATAAGAGGTCTCAGGTTCAATCCCCAGCCCTGGTACCTCAAAAAAAAGAAAAAGAAAAAAAAAAAAAACAGATCTCTAAAAATGTTATATGAGATTTAATATACACTGGACTTCATCTGTACAAACTCACCTAGGTAGCTCTGACTTGGAAAAACTCTCTCTGTTGTCCATAGCTCTTCTCCTTGTTCCAACTTGCGGATCATATCAGGCTTAGCCATGTGAAACCCTGATAATGAAAAGTGAGACTTGGTATAAGCTGCATGGGCTTCATAACTACTGAAGGAAGAAAAAGATACAGCTTCAAGTTGGCAAATGAGGTAAACATTTACATCTTACCAAAGTTAATACCTTGCCCTAGGCAAGTGAGGACATAATCATATTTTCTGCTAATGAAAGAGATTCTTCATCTTTGATCCCTGAAATTCAAAGTTCCATATATTTCAGGAATTCTTTTTTTTTAAGTTTTTTTTAGGAGGTAACACAGCTTGAACCCGGGACCTTGTACATAGGAGGCAGGTGCTTAACCACTGAGCTACATCTGCATCCGTATTTCAGGAATTCTTGAAAGAGATGCATGGCACTGAAAGATTCAAGGAGTTTTCCTTACCCACAGAGATGAGGTGGCAATAATTTTCCAACATCACGTCCCTGTAGAGGGCCTTCTGAACAGGGTCCAGTAGCTGCCACTCCTCCTGGGTGAAGTCCATAGTCACATCCTTGAATGACACTGATCCCTGTAAGGGCATACTCTAGTTCATCCTGAAGTGATCAGAACTGGGTGAGAACTAGATGGGGGACCATGTTCAGTGGTCAGAACTAGTTTTCCTGTTTTGTGTTTTATATCGTAGAAAAACCTCTCTGAAAATACATTCATTATTTACTTATTATTTCATGCTAAAAATATATACTGAAATCACACTGTTGCCTTGAATGCATCTGGTTGCCTGGTAGACCAAAATGAATAAAACCCTGACCTGTCTCATAAGTTATAGGCTAAGAGAGAGGCATACATGTAAATACATACAATCAGTAGGTATTACAGGTGCAATGAGAAGTATGTACAGTAAAAGTGCCACAAAGTGAAGAAAAATTTCATTTTGTACTCTCAGTCTTCCTTGAGGACATAAAAGTTTTGTACTCACAATGAATATGTTTTGTACAAATGCAGAGTATCAGTTTTTAAAAATTCATGGGGAGAGGACAGCCAGTTAGTAAATTCAGGAAATAGCAAAAAGCACAGTATGTTAGAAAACAGTAGGGAGGCGGCTGTGGCTCAATCAGTGGGGCTCCCGTTTGCCATGTGGGGGGCCCCGGGTTTGGTTCCCGGGGTTGGCTGACCCGGCGAGCGCAAGCAGCAAGGGGGGGGGATAAATGAATGAATAAATAAATAAATAAATAAATAAATAAATAAATAAATAAAAAAGAAAAAGAAAACAGTCTTCAAACTCTTAGAAGAAAAAGGTATGTGGAGGTAGGCAGTGGGCCTATTATAGAATAAAACTGGATTTTTTTCTACAAAGCAGTGGTCATAAAAATGTATGTGCACACTCCCAACATATTTGTTTTATATAGATCATCAATCCGCACTAATGGCAATCCACATTGTTAATGTAAACAGTTAATATTTTCCTCCCTTTCAATAAATTGTCTTGTACATTCCATGGTGGTGCTTGTCCCACTTTGGATCTGCTGCTTAGAGTGTAAAGAACATGAAGAGATAAGTCAGCACATATGTTATGTGATAAAATTTGCACTTTAGAGGGAATACTCTTGAAGACTGGAGAAGGCTTGAGATGTGTTAGGTAGGAAAGACAAGTAAGCACTGGGAAAGATGCCTTCTAGATTAAAGTGGTATTAGTGGGCCATACAGGGGACAAGTGATTCCTACATGATGAGTAAAAACAGGATTGGTCATAAATTGATTACAGAGTAGAAAAAAGAGAAGTGCATCGCTTGAGGTATGCAAGGAGGCAGATGCCGGGTCTAGAAAATGGAAATGGGAAACGAAAGAACAGGTTGGACAGAATAAATTAATGAGGTAAACCTTGGAAATGTACTTGAAATGTCTATGGAACATGCAGGTGGTGGTCTGTTGGAAATTGGATACATGGTCTCACACTCTGGACAGAGGTCTAAGTTAGAAAAAGGTATTTGAGAATCACTAGAATATACATGACCAGCAGAGTCTTCAGAGTGAATCTGATTGTGCACAGAGCAAAAGAGACTGTGGAGCAAAGAGAACTATCTAGAGCAGGGGTTCTTAACCTTTTTTGTTCCATGGACCCCTTTGCCAGTCAGGTGAAAGCCACAGACCCCTTACTAAGTCCACACTATACTGTGTATTATTTAATAAATATATCACACCTGCACCAACACATTCCCACAAGAATAATGCTTTTTTGAATTTCAAATCAAGCTCACAGATCCCTTGTTAAGAACTCCTAATCTAGAGAAAACCAATATTTTAAAGTATAGTAGATAAAGGGGAAAAAAGCATAGAAAAACAGGACAAAGCATTGCCTTTAATTCAAGAGCAGAGTATTTCAAAAGTTACATTTCTAGCTGAGTAGAGTACATTAAGCATATGCATTTCCTTTTCTGGCATCCACATTAAAAAATTAGAAGAAACTGAAAAGATAAGAATAAATCTATGACAGATTTGGAATACTGGAAAGGTTTTCACTAGCAAGCCACAGTTTGTAGGAATTACTGCCAAACAAGGCTAAAACAGACAGAAGGATCAGAGGTGGGGATGCAAAATCTCAACTTTCTGTTCGAGTTTGTGATTAAATCTCTACCCTGAAAACCTTACAAACAGGACATGTTGCCACAAACTAATAATGTGATCTACTAATTCTACCTCCTATCATGTCACTGAAAAACCTAGGTCAGTGGAAATGATCAAGGTCTTCTATGTTTACTCCCTGACTACTCACAACTTAGATTTCAAATCAGTGTCTAGACAAGGTAGATTCATTCAAGTGATATAGTCTCATTTAAATCAAGATAATACATTTCTGTTCCAGCAGTACTTTTGTGATGAAATGGAGAAAGGAGATAATGAATGGTATACCCAATTAATATGGCTACAACAAGAAGGTACATTTGGGGAATGCTTAAGTTTAAGGAGAGAAACTGGGAATCGGGTTGGGGCTAGGGTGAGGCACTAAGGGTGCAAATTTTAGGAAGGCATAGCCCTGAGAATACCTCCTTAAATTTTGCAGCACAGGCTCTTGTTTGCTTCACCCTAGTCCAGGCCCTGACTAGGGACCAGTTTCATGGAAGCAAATCCCAATACCCAGGGAATTTAAGGACAGGGGAGCAAATATTCATATATCCTGAAGAAAAATTTTTCAGAAAGGCAAGAGGAAACATCATCTCACCTGAGACATGGCTTTGAGATTTACAACAGATGAAATCTTCTCTTTTGGGCTCTTCTTTTGGAAAAGGGAAAAGTCCTGAGAAAGTAGAGATAGGGGAATAAAAGGAGCCATGTGAGGCCATACTTGACTTAGGTTTCCTAGAATCACTCAGTTAAATCTGCATCGATTTTCACTGTTTCAGCATGTGCCTACTCTGCGTAGCCCACACAAACTCAGGAGAGAGATTAGTGGGAAAATGAGACAAATTCTGCTTCTTCCTCAATGCCAGAAACCCAGCCAGTCTCTTGGTGAGGTAGAATCTATCTGGGCAACCTGTTATAGTCTGGAGACAGGGAACATTGTGCTTTCCCCCCTGCAGCTCCACTTTCCATCTCCCACATAACACAGGCTTAGAAGTGCTCTTCATGGACTTTCTTCCAATTTACACTGTCACCAGCAGTGCATAAGAATATGTCTCCCGGGAAGCGGCTGTGGCTCAATCAGTAGGGCTCCCGTTTACCATATGGGAGGCCCCGGGTTCGGTTCCCGGGGCCTCCTGGTGAAGGCAAGCCCGCCCGCACGGCGTGGTTAGCTGACCCAGCGAGCACAAGCAGCAAGGGGGGGATAAATGAATAAATAAATAAAATCTTTAAAAAAAAAAAAAAAAGAATATGTCTCCCTATACCCTGATGAATATTGTTGACAATAACTTTTAATCTTTGTCTATCAGGTCTAAATTGACATTCTAATTTGCACATTTCTTATTATAAGAGAGAAAAAGCTTCTTTTTATCATTTATCTTTTCTGTAATGGCATCTTCTTATAAGATATCTATTTTTCTTCTGGGTTCTGTTTATTTCGTAACTAGTTGGCATTATCTTCTCTTTTTTTGAATTTAGAAAATTAACTCTTTATCTGTTTTAAGTTGCAAATATTTTTTTTTCTTTTTTTTAGGAGGTACCAGGAATTGAACCTGGGGCCTTGTACATGTGAAGGAAGTGCTCAACCACTGAGCTACACCTGCTCACCTGCAAATAATTTTTTTAAGTTTCTCATATGACTATTAAAGTGTTTTGCCTTGTGAAGATTTTTTTTCCTTGCATGGCTTGTTTAGCAATACCACATATTGCATAATCCATACTTCCTCAACTGATGTGAAATGCTATCTTTATCATATATTACATCCCCCTATATGTTTAAAGATATCTGGACTTTCTATTTAATTTCTCTACTTCATCTCTTTATTGATTTGCCTGTATCACACCACCTAATAAGCATAGCTAAGTATTGAAAATCAACTATTACTAATTTACTAATAGTTAATATAAGTACTGACTATTGAACAATACTTCTTAGCAGTTCAGGTAATGAAAATAGAAAAGAAACCGATAGGTACTCTTTCCAGTCTGCAGGCTTTCATACAGAGAGGACAATATTTTTGTTAAATGAAGTCTGAAATATTGACTGCTCCAGTTACTATTTTAATTGATAAAATAACTACATTAATTACTAAATGGGACTGCCTTTGTGATTAATTGTCCTAAACACTTTTCATTATCTTATAATGCCTGAAAAAGCTATTGAACTTGCCATGGATTTCATCCAGGAGTAGGAAACCTCACTCCTACAGAAATGTTTAAAGTGGTAATTTGAGGTAAAATTTTTTGTTTTGTTTTCTGAACTAAAACACTGTCTTTAGTTCATAATGGTCTTTCCAGGTAATGAATCTTACCATCTGAAAATTACGAAAATCTTACCTCTTCGTTCCCAATACTTATACCTCTATTTTATTTGCTAAATTGCTACTGAGTCACAAACTTTGTAGGCAGGCTTAATGGCCAATATGAGATAACCAGATTTTCACATACCCAACTAGCCATCTAACCACAGCCATTAAACTATTAGGTCACCATGGTCACAAAACCATTACAAATAACAGCAGGTTACAGACACATGCATAGTTACATTCAACCAAACACACTTTACAAAACCACAATCCCACAGTCCCCATAAGACATTCACAACCTCAAACAGCACATTACACCATTCCAGGCAAGTCACAAAATCACATTACAAATCACTTTAGCTTTTCCACACACAGTGCCTCAAATACGACTCACACCTAATCTAAAAATAGACACATGCAGAGGAAACCCCACATAGCAACAGGACTCCGTCCACAGCAGGTTGGAAACGAGGCCGCCTCCAATCGGTACACAAGCGCGCGCGTGCACGCACACACGCACACACACACACACACAGCAACTGCTATGTGCTAGGCCCTGCTCCAAGCGATGGGACTTCATGGTCAAGAGACGAAAATGCCCTCTCGCGGAGCTCGCTTCGGCTCACACTCGCGGTCACCCTCAGGGTCACGCCCACGAACCACACCCGAGGCTCCGCTCGTATTCGTCTGAGCGTCTGGATACGGCAGGCCCCGCTCCGGTTCCCTCCTCAGAGTTACCAGGCTCGGCCCGGACTCTCGGGTCCCTCCCTCACTTCCCCAAACCCCCGGCTCCCGCTTCCCTCCCGGCTTGAGCTCCGGGTTCCCACCTCGGCCTGCCCTGCCCCTAGGACCAGCCAGCCTCACCGGGGGCCGAGGACCTGCCTCCTGCGCTTGCGCCTGCGCACTCCTGCGTGGGTTTGCGCTCCCAGGAGTCTCTGGGGCGGGCCGGTGAGGAGTCGTGCGGTCCTGACTGCGGGCACCTTTCTCTCTCCTCGTCCGGGCTTTTCCGGCTAGGACAACGTTTCTCACAGGCTCCCAAGCAGCAAATAAATGTCAGCCTCTGGTTCATTTTCTGCTGGCCTTGTTAGTCGTCGGAGTCTGTGTGGTGAATTGAGGTGACCTGGGTCGGGGGGCGGGAGGAGCTCATGGGTTCCCGGGCGCGGAAGGGAAGAGTGGAGGCCGGAACCTCGGACCTATGTCTGTGTGATCTGCGGAGGATGATGACTGTGTGATTGTGGTTGTGTGCGTCAGTGTGGGGTGTAGTTTTCGAGTGTGCGTGTGTGATTGTGTGTGTGTGTGTGTGTGTGCGCGCGCGCGCGTGTGACGGGGCCGGGTGTGTGCGCAGTGGGGAGACCCTCCGTAGCCCTGATTGGGCCTGGGGAACTGGGAGCGGGGGCGGGTCCTTTTGTATGGCTGTGTGTGATGTGTATCACACTGTGACCGAGTGATCGTGTGACAACGCTTTCGTGACCGACTTCTAGACTGTGATCAAACGTGGCCGAGGGGAGCTTTTTTACTTAGGAAGATAGAGCTTCATTTTTGCAGTTCTGGACTGAGGACTTTGTGGATAAGATCCCCAGGTATCTCGATCTGTGCCAGTGTAAGACTCTGAGGCACTAGTTAACTACAGAGGCCCCCTATGCTAAAGCATGGCTCTGTCGTCTTCATCAGTGCACCCTGTGTCCCTTGTCCAGCCTAGTACATGCAGCAGGCATGCGGTACAATGTGTGTAGTCTACTCCGGCACCAATTTTAAATTCCATGGTTTCTTGGAATTTGTTGTACTGGGTTTTCTTTCACTTCTTCTGTCATTTCGTCTTGTAGCCACACAGCACAGAAATGCCAGATGCACAGAAATGGCTGTCAAAGTGGAACTTGGATATTTGAGACCTAGAATGGGGTTTCCAACTAAATCCCAGTCCTACATTTGTTATGATGACTTTGGAGCTAGAATTGCCCCCAAAGCAGGGTCCTTGGAAGACATGATATTGAGGCCCAAGAGTAGGATTCCTTCCTCAGATCCCTCTTGGAAGCCTCTGTAGGGGCAGGTTGCCTATTGCACATCCACAGCATTTTCATAGCTCCGGTGAACTTAGAAACAGATTCCAGTCCCAGGCTTCAGTGACCCTGACCTATCTTTCTGATACAAGTGTCAATAGTACTCCATTGTTTCTCATACTTCCATATGGGTATGTTTAATGTGGATGATGGGGGCTTGAGCCTGTCTGGGCTCCAAGAAAGTCCTGGTATGCCATGATATCCGTTTCCTTCCAAGTTTTGCCTATAGCAGATGAAGAACCCTGAGGAGGAGAAAAGCATTGCAGTTGTACAGCAAAGCCAAGCTAGAGGTCACTTTGAGATGTTTCTTTGAAGTACATTTTTTGTTTTTCAGGATATAGAATAACTTCATCTGAAATGTCCTGCCTGATTGTGACTTATCCATTTACTTGGTCCCTAAGCCTTCTCTTCCTTCTTAATGAGGGTACCATGAGGATGGATCCCATTCTTCCCCTGTGCCTCATCAAATGCCTTTCCTACATGTAATTAATTTTCATATAACCATTTAGCAACATGTTCAAATCCCCCATGTGCTTTTTTTGTCCAAGCATTCCAATAGCAAAAAAATAGTCCTCCTTTACCAGTGCTTAGATAGAATTATACACTAGACACTTTCTTCTTCAGGGAACTGAGTGGAAAAAAGCAAGTAAAGATGTGATTTGATTGGTTTCAGTAAATAAGTAACTGTCTTCTGTTTTGGAGGCCTTTTAAAAGGATTAAGAATATGATTGGTGTGTGTGTGTGTATGTGTGCGTGTGTGCAGAGATCTCTGTCAAGAAGGACAGGGATTTTTTCCCAGGAAATCCATGAGATTTGTGTGGTACTAGCCAGCTCTTGTGTGAGGTTTGGTGGCATCTATTTTTTTCAAGTCACATAATGGTGTAATCTAAGAGGCAATATGATGTCATGGTCTCTGGATCTAGAGCGGGGGTTGGCATGTCCTATGAGCCAAATTCAGTTTGTAGCCTATTTTTTAATGTCCTGTAAACTAAGACTGGTTTTTACATTTTTCAATAGTTGACAACAAATCAAAAGAATAATCTTTTTAAAGCAGTTTTATTGAGATATACTCACATACCTGACAGTTTATCCAAAGTGTAAATCAATGGCTTTTAGTAAGGAATAATATTTTGTGATACATAAAATTCATATGAAGTTCAGATTTCAATGCCCACAAATAAAGTTTTGAATTTTTTCAATTAAAAAATTGTGGAAATGTAGCTTTTTGGTTATACAAGCACCTTCATATTATCCTTTATTTTGCCTCTCTGCCCACAAAGCCTAAATTGCTATCTGGCCCTTACAGAAAAGTTTGCTGATCCCTAATCTAGAGAATCTGAATTCATTTCTTGGCTTGTCACTCACTATGTGTTAATTTGGGAAATATCCTAAAAACCTTTCTGTTCCATAGTTTGTAAAATGGGAATAATAATAGTACCGATTTCAAAGGATTTTTGTGAGGATTAAAAAAGTTAATATGAACAGAGCACTAGAACAGTGGCTGACAATAAGTACTTAAATTAAAACCCTATGGAGGGGAAGCTGCTGTGGCTCAATCAGTAGGGCTCCCGTTTACCATATGGGAGGCCCCGGGTTCGGTTCCCGGGGCCTCCTGGTGAAGGCAAGCCCGCCCGCACGGCGTGGTTAGCTGACCCAGCGAGCACAAGCAGCAAGGGGGGGATAAATGAATAAATAAATAAAATCTTTAAAAAACAAACAAACAAACAAACCCTATAGAGGACTTCCGGGAAGATGGCGGACTAGTAAGACACGGGAATCTCTTCTCCAGAAAAATAGCTAGAGGACAAGCTGAAACAGCCCCGAAAAAGATCTTCTAGGGTTTAGGTCACCAGGTGAAGGCTGCACACCACCCAGAAGAGAGAGGGAAAGAAGAGGGAAATCGCGACTACAGAACTGTGAGTTGCAAGTAGCAGCTTCTGCTGCTGCCGGCACCCTCCCCCACACTCTTCAGAATTCTCGGGCCCCTGGGCCTGCGACCACAGACAAAGGGGGCTTCAGGGATCTGCCACTCCCGGAAAGGGGAGAGAGAGGGACACAGTCTTAGGCTGACTCAGGTTCGGACCTGAAATTTGGGCTGCAGAGCCCCACGGACCCTTCCACATGGCGGTTTGCCCTGGGAGTCTGGAAAGGACTGGAGAAATCCGATCCTCGCAACCTCCCTCTCTTCTAGCCTGGACTAATTGTTGAGGACACCACGGGAGAGGGGAGAGAGAGCCTGGGGCTGACCCTGCTTTGGACTCCCGGGTTTGGTCTGCCCTGTCCCGGGAGCCCTTCCAGGCTGGGTGGGGCTGCACCATTGTTTGCCTTGGAGCCTGCAAGGGGCTAAAGATATACAAACCTCCCAATCTCATCCTCTACTAACAGGGACTGATTGTTGAGGATTCAGAAGGGAGTGGAAATATTTCCTAGCTGGGAAAAGGGGGGCGCTAGGAGAGAAGTCTGGAGAACTGTCTCAGAAAGTTTGAATCACAGGGCTCCTAGCCCCCAGACAGGAAGCTCTATCACATTGATCTGGTCTGTGTCACAACAAATATGCTCCGACCAGGCATTGAATTGAGAGCAGCCAACAAGCGCCATCTCCTGGCAGACCAAGGAAGTACACATAAGAAAATTAATAAGTAAAAGAGTCTTTTCCTGGCCTCTATAGCCTCCCTGCCCAAGGCCCTAGGAAACGACTCTACAACCAATTACTGGGTCCAGTGCCCAGTTTTGAGCAACCAGCAGAACAATCCTAACAATCAAGGTTGAGCCAAAAATCAAAGAGCGGTGGTAACTCACAGCCTCCTGCCACTAAAACCCCATAAAAGAGAAAGAGATAGAGCATCTAAGTAAAATACAAACTAACCAGATGCCTAAGCACCAACAAAAAATTACGGGCCATACTAAGAAAATAGAAGACATGGCCCAAGAAAAGGAATTCAGCAAAGTCCCAGAAGAGATGCAGAATTTGAGAGAACTAATCAATGAGATGAGCACACATTTCCAAAATCAAATTAATGAGATGAAAGAGAATATAGTTAAAGAGATCAATGACATCAAGAAGTCATTGCGCGAACGTAAAGAAGAATTTGAAATCATGAACAGAAAAGTAACGGAGTTCATGGGAATGAAAGACACAATAGGTGAATAAACACTTTTGCACCTCACAGGACTTTGTCAGAAGGGTGAAAAGGCAGCCGACTCAATGGGAAAGAATATTTGGAAATCACATATCTGATAAGGGTTTAATATCCAGGATATATAAAGAGATGTTACAGCTCAACCAGAAAAAGACAAATGACCCAATTAAAAAATGGGCCAAAGACTTGAATAGACATTTCTCCGAAGAAGAAATACAAATGGCAAAAAAACACATGAAGAAATGCTCAACATCACTCATGATTAGGGAAATGCAAATCAAAACTACAATGAGATATCATTTCACACCTATCAGAATGGCCACTATTAAAAAGACAGAGAACTACAAGGGAAAAAATAAATAAATAAATAAAATAAAACCCTATAGGGCAGAGAGAAGTTCATCGGTGGGGCCACGAGCTGAGTGCGCCATGTCACTCTACACTATGTCCCTTGGGAAGGTCTGAGACTAGGGCCAAAAGCGGCTCTAACAGGGCCCTCCCTGTTCTTGAGGAGGTGAGTTCCCAAAGAATGAGGTTCCCCACGAGGGCAGATTGGGCAGGAGATGCTGTGGATCCCGCACCTGTGGTGGGGCCCGGCAGATGCCTCCTTAGCTGGAGTTTGGAACAAACTCATGGCCAGAGATCCAGACAGTTCAATGGCTGAGGTGAGGTACCCTGCACCGGGGCCTCATAATCCAATTCTGGCTACTCTCCCCTGTCCTTTAAAAAAAAAAAAAAAAAAAAAAAAAAAAATCACTATTGGGGATAAGGTGTAGCTCAGTGTTTGAGCTCCAGCTTCCCATGTATGAATGAGGTCCTAGGTTCCATCACCAGTACCGCCTAAAAAAACAAAAAACAAAACAAAACAACCCACCGTATTATTATTCTGTTGCTATTCTCAGTCATTCCACAGTCATAGATCAGAACAATAAAAATTTGAAGTTAATTGTGAGGAACATTTGAAAGTAAGGAAATGAGCCATATACTAAGATAGTCTAGAACAGGAATCATTAACCTGAAATAATTTAATTACTTTTGAATTACATGCAAATTTGTAGTATGGCAGTGCATATTTTTCTGGTGCAAAAGTTTATAATTTTATGAGATTTTCAAGGTGTACATGACCCAAAAAGGTTATCACCCACTGACCTAGAATTAATTACTTAGACCTGGAAATGAATTTTAAGAGGAGTTCATCCAAAAATAATTAATTGTATTATGTAAATATTAAGTTAGTAACATTATATTCAAGTGATATGAATCATATAGATAAAAATTAAGCAATATTAATATAAAAATATATAATGTAATGCTACACAGTATTCATGTTTATGAATGAAAATACTCAAGAAATTGCTAAATTATAAATCAGTTTAACTATATGTTTTAGTTTTCTGGGCTGCTCAGGCAAATACCATGAAATGGTTTGGCTTATACCATGGGAATTTATTCGTTCACGGTTTTGAGGCCAGGAAAATGTCCAAATCAAGGCAACATCAAGGCGATACTTTCTCCTGGAAGACTGTGGCCTTCTGGGGCTGGCTGCCAATGGTCCTTGGTTCCTCTGTCACATGACAAGGCACATGGCAGCATCTCTTGATCCCTTCCATCTCTGCTGGGTTCTGTTTCAGCTTCTTGCTTCCTGTGCCTTTCTCTCTGTCTGAATTTCATTCTGCTTATAAGGATTCCAGTGATAGAATTAACACCCATCCTGATGGAGATGAGACACACCTTAACTGAAGTAGCCTCATCAAAAGGTCCTACTTACAATGGGTTCACACCCACAGGGATGTTATGAACATGTTTTTCTTTTTTTATTTTTTTTATTTTTTTACGAACATGTTTTTCTGGGGTATATACCGGTTCAACCACCACACTATGATAGGTACTTATAAGCAGCTTTTCAGGTATCATATCCAATATGATAACTTAATTGGTAATTTAGTGGAGAAAAGCAATAATAAAGTCACATTTATTACACCTCTGCTGTGGATCAAAAACTATTTATTTAGTATAAACTGCCATTTACCCAGTTGTGCTCATTCACAAGAAGTCTTAATATTGAAAGTGTCTCATGTTGATGGAATACAGTAAAGTAACATGACTTGGTAGGCTTACTTATTTCAGTTACACTGATTTTAGTGCTGTTCCCTATCATTTTGACAGGGTGTTTGCTCATGGTTTTCTCAATAGGTAGAAGCTAGCCCAGGGGTTCTTAACCTTTTTTTGTTCCACGGATCCCTTTGCCAGTCAGGTGAAAACCACAGACCCCTTACTAAGTCCACACTATATTGTGTATTATTGAATAAATATATCACACCAGAACCAACACGTCCCCTTAAGAATATTTTTTTGAATTTTCAATTCAAGCTCATGGACCCCTTTGTTAAGAACCCCTGAGCTAGCCTATCTTCCAAATTTTTAGAAAAATCCTTTAAATGGAAATAGGTTTATTATATATTCTTGGTGATGGAATTAGCACAGCCTTGTTGGAAACAAACTCAGTAACCTAAGTTGAACTTAAAAAATAGGAAGTTAAAAGTACTCATACTTGGTGAGCAGATGTGGCTCAAGCAGTTGAGTGCCCACCTCTCATATGGGAGGTCCCGGGTTCAATTCCTGGTGCCTCCTGAAAAAACAACAAAAAACAAACAACAAGGAAAACAAATGAAACAAAAACAACTCAGGGAAGCCATTGTGGCTCAGTGGTTGAGTGCTGGCTTCCCACATGCAAGGTTCCAGGTTCAATCCCCGGCCCTTGGTACCTTAAAAAAAAAAAAAGTACTCATAGTACCAGCATCCGGAAATAATCACTATTAACATTTTGGCTTGCATTCTTCCAAATTTTTCTTTGTGTGAATGTTTATGTTTTTTATTTTGTTTTGTCAAAAAAAAAAAAAAAATTCACACTACTTGGTCAATTAAACAAGAAAAGACCTCTGTCTCTTAATTTGAAAATGGAGTTCAACCCAGTCACTGGTGGTTTTTTTTTTGTTTTGTTTTGTTTTTTAAAGATTTATTTTTATTTATTTATCCTGTCCTTACTGCTTGTGCTTTCTGTGTGCATTTACTTTGCATTTTTCTGTGTCTGTTTGTCTCCCTTTGTTGTGTCATATTGCTGCACCAGCTCACCGTGCCGTGCGGGCCAGCTTGCCATCACCAGGAGGCCCCAGGAATCGAACCCGGGACCTCCCATATGGTAAATGGGAGCCCAACTAATTGAGCCACAGCCGCTTCCCAGGTGGTGTTTTTTTTTAAACAATTTATTGAAGTATATCATTCATACATGAATATACATAATAAGTGTTCAGTAAACATTGTGAACTGACAAAACAAACATGTATAACATCATACAGGGCTCCCACATATCACCCCACCACAAATACTTTGCATTGTTGTGAAACATTTGTTAACAAATTTTGAAAGAGCATCATCAAAGTATTACCACTAACTATAGTCCTTATCTTACTCCCCTATACTTTTTTTTTTAAGGATTTATTTACTTATTTACTTTTATCAATTTTTACCCCCTCCCCCCGTTTTTGCTGTTTCTGTGTCAATTCACTGGGCAACTCTCTGTGTCCATTTCCTGCCCTCTCTTCTCATCCTTTTCCTCCTGTCTTCACTGGGATTCGATTCTTGGAACCTCCAATGTGGGAGAGAGGCATCCTGTGTCACCTTAGATCCTGGTTTTTCGGCATATCTCTTCTTGGCTCTCCCTTGCGTCACTCTCCTGTTACATCATCATCTTGCTGCGTGGCTCGTGGGGCCTGGCAACTCACCTGTGCAGGGAGCCTGGTGGCCCACGTGCCTTCTATATTTTCCTTTTTTTAATTTTTACCGGGAGGTCCCAGGGATTGAACCCAGGTCCCTCACCATGGGAGATGGACGCCCAACCACCTGAGCCACATCCGTCCCCCTGCTATATCTCTTAAAGTTGACCAAAGATACCTAGAGTTACAGTCTTTTCCCATACAAAATGGTCATATAATAAATCAGGCTTAGCTTATCACCAGCATTCTAAAAACCAGACCTAGGTAGAAAAACTAGGTCTGGGGACACATGCATGGTTTCTAATATAGTGAATGTTTAGCCTACCCTGATTATCACAAAATCAGGACAGCGAGAATATTCGCACAGTCACTGGTTTTGATACACATCCATGCATGTAGAGATAAGAAGGAAGTGCCAACGATGCCCAAATGATCTGACAAACTTTCTGAGTTTATGTCTTTCAGAATTGTACAGATATCAATTTATGCATAATTACCAGGAGAATACATTATCAAGTAAGGCAACTACTGAAGAATTTGGTTTTTTATTTTTAAAAGATTTAGGTAACTTTCACAAGACAGCACTAATCTCTCAAGACCAGATGTCTTGGGAGGCTCCATTATACAAATCACACTGCCAAGGATGTGTTTATAATTTCAGATAACAAAATTAGCTGTTAATAGTTATAAATATGCATAAAAGTCTGGGTTGGACAGTAAACAAGATTGATCTTTTGTTAATATTCTCAATTTGCTTCCTTGTCAGATTCTCTTGGGTTAGTTTTATGAGGCACAATGGTGTGGCTGCCCTCCTTTTCTTTCTGAAAATCTTTGTGGCAAATGTTAGTGAAGAGGGGGGCAGATGTGGCTCAAATGGTTGGGCATCCGTCTGCCATATGGAGGGACCTGGGTTCGATCCCCGGGACCTCCCGGTAAAATAAAAAATATATATATAGAAGGCGCATGGGCTGCCAGGCTCTGTGTGCAGCTGAGCCATCGGGCCCCGGGAGCGGTGCAGCAGGATGATGACGTAACAGGGGAGAGACAAGACGAGATGCTCCGAAAGCTCCAGAAGCCAGGAGCTGAGGTGGCGCAGGCAGCAGAATACCTCTCTCCTACATCGGAGGTCTCCAGGATCGAATCCTGGTGAAAGACTGGAGGAGGAGGATGAGAAGAGATGGCAGGAAACAGACACGGAGAATTGCCCAGCGAATGGACACAAAACAGCAAATGGGGAAGGGGGGGGTTTAAAATGGATAAAGTAAATAAATAAATCTTAAAAAAAAAAAAATGTTAGTGAAGAGTAATTTGCAGTTTGTGCTCTGTAATCTATCAACAGGTCTAAAAGCTCAAATTTCACTCTCAGAAAAAATTGGGAACTACAGAAGAGAATTTCTTTTAATGGTAATGGATTATAATGCATGAAATAGTCTCTTCATCATCAATAAAACTAAGTATTTATTAGGTGCCTTTTAAGTACTTTTTATGGGATATACATATGCTTTTTTTTTCTTCTCAATCCTGACAACAAATCTTTGAGGTACATACTATAGTATTATATTGTCTGTTTGTCATTTTATTGATGAGGAAATCAAGGCAGTACAGATAAAACATTTGCCAAGTTGTATTAGTCAGGGTTCTCTAGGGAAACAATCAACAGTAGGTATTTGTAAATAGTATAAGATTTTATAAAATTCTCTCACGTAACCATGGGGATGCACAAATCCAAATCCAAATTCCGCAGGCAGGCTGCAAACCATGGACTCTGATGAGGTCTTTGATGAGTTCCCAGGAGACAATGGCAGTCCAAAGTCAAGCTAGAAAATTCTGAATGCCGAAATCACTTCCACTTTTAAGGCATTCAACTGACTGGATAAAACATCGCATTGATGACGGCAATCTCACTGGTTGATTGTAGATGTGATCAGCCATCTATGCAATAAACTCACTGGTGACTAAAGTCCATAAATGTCTTTGTATTAGAATTAGCCCATTGCTTTCTTGATCAAACAACTGGGCACAATTATCTGGCTGAATTGACACATTAGCCTAACCATCACACAAGGCATACATTAGAGCTAAGATTGATATACTGAAAATTTAACCACACAGCTTGTTCATATTTACAACTACACATACCCTCCCAACATTTTTTTAACCAGGAGGTTAAATGTCTTTCCTCAACATTTAATATGAATTAAGGCCATGATTATTAAAAACTAACATGCATAAATAATAGCTACCTATAATTTATTTGACCTCTTCTCTACTGTTAGATATTTATGGTTACCAGAAACTACTCTGTGATGAATATCCTTGAGATACATGTTTGTCTACTTTTATATTTATTTCCTGCCCACAGCATGCCAGCTCTTATTCTAGTATTTGAGGGACACTAGAGTTAAAAAAGATCAAATATGTGTGGAAATAAATGTAAGGTAGAGTATGATAAAGTCGTTTAGAGAAGTCAGAAGACACACCTTGGGAGTTCATATGGAAGAAATATTCTGCTGACAATAAGTTATCTCAGATTATCCTGAAGGCAAAAGAGCTTTGTGGAGGTAAATAGGTTATGCAGTATGCCTTATAATTTTTATTTTAGTGATATTAGATGGAAAGTGTATTATTCAGGGTTCTCTAGAGAAACAGAACTGACAGGAAATATCTGTAAATACTATGAGATTTTATAAGATTTTTTTCAGAAACACTGCCTGACGGTATCAGTTTCAGACAGTTTTGCTTGTCTAGAACGAGTTCATCCACCTCAGGGGTGTGGATGGCATCAGGAGGTGCTCTGTGTGGAAAGTACAGCAACTAGCGCCACCTCTCCACTCCTGCTTTTTCATAGTCCTGTCAGGTGCCATCATAGGCTCAGCAGTCAGTTTGAATTCCAGGCACTCGCAGCAGCTTGGAAAGGCAACACGGTGTTCTTTGGAAGCAGAAGGGGAAGCTTCTACAACACAGTGTTCTTCAAGAACAGAAGGGGAAGCTTCCAGGAGCAGTTCTTTTTTTTTTTTTTTTTAAAGATTTTATTTATTTATTCATTTATCCCCCCCTTGCTGCTTGTGCTCTCTGGGTCAGCTAACCACGCCGTGCGGGCGGGCTTGCCTTCACCAGGAGGCCCTGGGAACCGAACCTGGGGCCTCCCATATGGTAAACGGGAGCCCTACTGATTGAGCCACAGCTGCTTCCCTAGGGTTTCTTTTTAGATAGAGGTGATGGTTGTACAACTTTGGGAATATACTAAAAAACACTGAATCATACACTTTAAAAGTGTGAATTTCATGGTTGTGAATTAAATCTCAATTTTAAAAATAAGCTAAGAAAACATGCAAATCAGGCTGGAAGAGCATCCCCCTCTAAGGTTCAAGGATTTGGTTTCCACAAAAGTATTTATTAGCAAGTAACTTCTTTTTAAAAATTTTATTGTGGTGAAATACATACAACAAAATTTCTCATTTTTGTTAAGTTGTAGGGGTTCTTTATATATTCAGAATATTAAACCCTTATCAGATATATGATTTGCAAATATTTTCCCCTATTCTGTAGGTTGTCTTTTCACTTTCTTGATAATGTCCTTTGATGCACAAACGTTTTAAATTTTGATGAAGTCCAACTTATCAATTTTTTCTTTTGTTGCTTGCTTTTGGTGTAAAATAAAATATTTGCTTTTTAAAACTCCAAAGGGATTATCTCCATGTGGAGACTCTCCTTTTTCTTACTTTGTCTCCCTTTTCCCAGAAGGTCCAATAGGCAAAATTATTACAGAGATTTGTTGTTTCAATTACTCAGAATGTCTGTATTTCAATTTTCCCACCTGTGGCAATAAGCCAGGGAGTTGTAGCACCTCAGTGCTGTTTTTCCCCCCAAGCTTTCCTTCATCATGATGATCCCTCTAGCATTTGTGAAATATAATATCTAACATCAATTTTGTATCATACATCCACAAGCCATTTTTCAAAATTTCCCCTTTTCTCTTATTCCATGTTTACTCAAACCTCTAGCAAATTCAGCATTTATAGGGTTAACATCACAGCTTTCAGGATATCCTGGCTGGAATGCAAGATTGGGGAGGAATGCTGCCAGCTGCAGCTAGACTGAAGGAATGGCAGGAGTATTTTTGTTTTCTTTAATTTTTTTCCCCTCTGGTTTATCTAAATCCTTGCTTCAGCTCTGGGAACTAATTTAATATTTTTTCCTCCCACTTGGAATACAGAGCAACACAAGCTTTTAGTATTTTTGACCTACTCAAATTCACCTTCATGAATTGTGGACCCTTTTCCCTCCACCTAGAGAAAAGAGCAGCTACAAACTAATTTTTATTGTTTTTGGCCCATCCAAAGCCCATTTTGGCAATTTGGGGGCCCTATCTCCTCCCACTTGGAAAAGAAAAAACCAAAGGCATCACCAGGGCTTCACTTTTTTCTTCACTTTGCCCAGCATGGCCAAAAGTAGCCAGGGAATCCAGGAAGCTAACTCTCCAGGATTTGGATCTTTTTTTTAAAAAAAATTTTTAATAGAGAAGTTATGGGTTTACAGAGCAATCCATGCATAAAATACAGGACTCTTATACATCACCCTACTACCGACACCTTGCATTGATGTGGAACATTTGTTACAATTGATGATGGCACCTTTTTATAACTGTACTATTAATTAAAGTCCATAGTTTAACTTGGGGTTCACTGTGTAGTATAATTCCGTGGCTTTTTAAAACATTTTATTGTTACCATATATACAATCTAACATTTCCTCTTTTAATCATATTCAGATATGGATCCATCATTTTAAAATTCCATAGGTAACTTTTACCACTTACAACTGAAAGCAGCTCAGCTACTGGTTCATACCATGGATAACTAGGCACCAGGGCTTTATCATTCTTTTCCCATTTCTTATATTCATGGCTAAGATTTACTACAGTGGTGTACTAAGGATGCACAGCCAAATCATAAGGAAAAGACAGGTGAAGTCTGGAGGAATCCATGTGTAGGCTTTCTTATGCGTTCTACCTTTTCTTATGCTTTCTACCTGCCATGCAAGGTCACACTGAGCTCACTCTTCCCCTAACACAAAAAATGTAGCAACATGTGTACAGTGTTTCTCCCCAGGGAACCCATTACAGACTCATTGCCAAAGATTTTTATTTAGAACTGGTCACAATAGGCACCCTCTGTGTAGCACGTTGTCTAGTATATACCAAAATTCCAGACTCTTGGAAGGAAATCAGGTGTTCGATATAAACCATATTGTTGACACAGTGAACCACCCTTATCACTTAGGGAATTGGTTTGAACAGTCCTGAAATCCAAGTCCCCAGGTGACAGTCAAGGATGAACCTTGCAAGCAAGCCTTTCCAAGGATAACAGTATCAGGCCAGCTACATTAACTCTTTTTGCACAGGTAAGAAAATACATGAATATAAGGAATATGGGAATTTGTTGTTGCTATTTTTTTCTTTGTTGCTGCTAATTTGTTTATCAGCTTTCCCAGACTAATTCTGTAGATTCCGTATTCCCTGCATGTGCAGTCACAGAATTCTCTGCTAGTTTGTTTGTTTGTTTGTTTGTTTTTTTAAAGGTCTTTTTATTTTTAAGCCTGGCTTCCTAAGTTGACAAACCTGGTCAGAAGATTTCCTTAAATGCCCTGCTTGCATGTCTTCCAACCTTTGCCAACAGAATCTATGTTTAAAGGCACACCTTCAGACTTCAGTTAGTTTACAAGACAGCCTCTACTTTTACATCCTACTTGAGCAGAGTCTCAAGGTCAGGTAGAGGTGAATAAATGGGGCCTTCTCCTTTCCCAGGCCTTTCCTGATGTCAAATGTAAACAAATTCAGCTCTTCTCCAGAAAAATAGTTAGAGGACAGGCTGAAACAGCCCTGAAAAAGATCTAGGGTTTAGGACAGCAGGTGAAGGCTGGACACCAACCAAAGGAGAGAGGGACAAAAGAGGGAAATTGCGAGGACAGAACCGTGACTTGGAACCAGCAGTGGCTGCTGCTGCCGGCACCCTCCCCCACACTAAAGGCTCTTTAGAATTCTCAGGCCTCTGGGCCTGCGACTAACAGACAAAGGGGGCTCCAGGGATCTACCACTCCAGGAAAAGGGAGAGAAAGGGACCCAGCCTAAGGCTGACTCAGCTTCTGACCCACAAATTTGGTCTGCTGTGCCCCACGAGCCCTTCCAGGCCAGGTGAGACCATACAGTGGTTTGCGGTGTGAACCAGCAAAGGACTGGAGAAATTCAACCCTCGCAATCTTCCTCTCTTCTAGCCTGGACTAATTGTTGAGGACTCCACAGGAAAGGGGAGAGAGAGGGACACAGCCTAAGGCTGACTCAGCTTTTGACTCACACATTTGGTCTGCTGTGTCCCAAGAATGCTTCCAGTCCGGGTGGGGCTGCACCATTGTTTGCCTTGGAGCCTGCAAGGGGCTAAAGATATAAACCCTCTCATTCCCCTTCTCTACTAAAAGGGACTGATTGTTGAGGACTAAGAGGGGAGTGGAAATATTTCCTAGCTGGGGAAAAGGGAGGAGGCTGCCAGAGAAGGCTGGAGAACAGTCTCAGATGAAATTTGAATTACAAGGCTCCTAGCCTCCAGACAGGAAGCTCTATCACATGGATCTGGCCTGTGTTACAACAAATACACTCCAACCAGACACTGAATTGAGAACTGCCAAAGAGTGCCATCTCCTGGCAGACCAAAGAAGTGCACACAAGAAAATTAAAAAGAAGTAGGAGAGGTTTTTTCTGGCCTCTATATCCTCCCTTCCCAAGGCCCTAGGAAGCGACTCTACAACCAATTACTGGGGCCAGTGTCCAGTTTTGAGCAACTAGCAGGACAATCCTAACAATCCAGGTCAAGCCAAAAATCAAAGAGCTGTGGTAATTCACAGCCTCCTGCCACTAAATCCTTACAAAAGAGAAAGAGATTGAGCATCTGAGTAAACTAAATCCTAACCAGATGCCTAAATACCAGTTAAAAATTATGAGCCATACTAAGAAAATAGAAGACATGGCCCAAGAAAAGGAATATATCAAAGTCCCAGAAGAGATGCAGAATTTGAGAGAACTAATCAGCGAGATGAGCACAAATTTCCAAAATCAAATTAATGGGTTGAAAGACAATATAGTTAAAGAGATAAGTGACATCAAGAAGACACCGAGCGAACGCAAAGAAGAATTTGGAATTCTGAACAGAAAAGTAACAGAGCTCATGAGAATGAAGGACACAATAGGTGAGATCAAAAACATTTGAGGGAAGCGGCTGTGGCTCAATCAGTGGGGCTCCCGTTTCCCATATGGGAGGCCCCGGGTTCGGTTCCCGGGGCCTCCTGGTGGAGGCAGGCCCGCCCGCACGGCGTGGTTAGCTGACCCAGCGAGCACAGGCAGCAAGGGGGGGATAAGTGAATAAATAAATAAAATCTTTAAAAAAAAAAAAAAAGGGACAATCCACCAGGAAGATATTACAGTCATAAATATCTACACAACTAACCAGGGTGCCCCAAAATATATGAGACAAACTCTGGCAAAACTGAAGGGAGAAATACACATTTCTACAATAATTGTTGGAGGCTTCAACACCCCTCTCACATCATTATATAGAACAACTAGACAGAAGATCAACAAGGAAACAGAGAACTTGAACAATATGATAAACAAGTTAGACCTAACAGACATATACAGAACACTGCATCCAAACTCAGCAGGTTATATATTCTCTTCAAGTGCCCATGGATCTTTCTCCGGGATAGACCACATGTTAGGTCACAATACAGCTCTCAATAAATATAAAAAGATTGAAATTATACCAAGCACCTTCTCAGATCAAAATGGAATGAAACTAGAAATCAATAATAGACACGAAAAAAGTAAATTCACAAATGTATGGAGACTGAACATCACACTCCTAAATAATCGGTGGGTCAAAGAAGAAATTGCAAGTGAAATCAGTAAATATATTGAGACAAATGAAAATGAGAACACAACATATCAAAACTTATGGAAGAGGGTGGATGTGGCTCAAACGTTTGGGCGTCTGTCTCCCATAGAGGGACCTGGGTTCAATCCCTAGGATCTCCCAGTAAAATTAAAAACAAAAAACAAAAAAACAAACAAAAAAAAGCTTATGGAATACAACGAAGGCAGTCTTGAGAGGGAAATTTACAGCCCTAAATGCCTATATTAAAAAACAGAAAAGAAGAAAGAGCTAAACACAAAGATTTAATTGAACAACTAGAGAACCTAGAAAAAGAGCAGCAAAGCAATTCCACAGCAAACAGAAGAAATAAAAAAGATTAGAGCAGAAATAAATAAATATGAGAACAGAAAAATGATAGAGAAAATCAACAAAACCAAAAGCTGGTTCTTTGAGAAGATCAATAAAATTGACAAATCCCTAGCTAGACTAACAAAAAAAAAAAAAAAAAAAAAAAAAAAAGAGAGAGAGAGAGAGAGAAGATGCAAATAAATACAATCAGAAATGAAAGGGGGGAACTTACAAATGACCCCACAGAAATAAAAAGAATCATAAGAGGATATTAGGAAAAACTATATGCCAACAAACTAGACGAAAAGGACAAATTTCTAGAAACGCACAACCAACCTACACTGATGCTACAAGAAATACAAGAACTTAACAAGCCAATCACATTTAAGGAGATTGAATCAGTTATCAAAAATCTCCCAGCAAAGAAAAGTCCAGGACCAGATGGCTTCACAGGTGAATTCTACCAAGCATTTTGAAAAGAATTAATACCAATCCTGTTTAAACTTTTCCAAAAAAATTGAAGAGGAGGGAAAATTACCCAACACATTTTATGAAGTCAGCATCACCCTAATACCAAAGTGAGATAAAGATTCCACAAGAAAAGAAAATAACAGACTAATCTTTCTAATGAACATAGATGCAAAAATTCCCAACAAAATACTTGCAAATCGAATCCAACAGCATATCAAAAGACCAAGTGGGATTTATTCCTGGTATGCAAGGCTGGTTCAACATAAGAAAATCAATCAGTGTAATATACGACATTAACAAATTGAAGGAAAAAAAACACATGATCATCTCAATAAATGCAGAAAAGGCATTCGACAAAATCCAGCATCCTTTTTTGATAAAAACACTTCAAAAGATAGGAATAAAAGGAAAATTCCTCAATATGATAAAAGGCATATATGAAAAACCCACAGGCAACATCATACTCAATGGGGAAAGGTTGAAAGCTTTCCCTCTAAGATCGGGAGCAAGACAAGGATGCCCACTGTCACCATTGTTATTCAACATTGTGCTAGAAGTTCTAGCTAGGGCAATTAGATAAGAAAAACAAATTAAAGGCATCCAAATAGGAAAAGAGGAAGTGAAACTCTTACTGTTTGCGAATGACATGATCCTGTACTTAGAAAATCCTGAAGTATCCACAGCAAAGCTACCTGAGCTTTGAATTCAGCAAAGTGAGTTCAGCAAAGTGGCAGGATACAAGATCAACATGCAAAAATCAGTAATGTTTTTGTACACTAATACTGAACAAACTGAGGAGGAAATCAGGGGAAAAATTCCATTTTCAATAGCAACAAAAAGACTCAAATACCTAGGAGTTAATTTAACCAAAGAAGTACAGGACTTATATGTTGAAAACTACAAAACAATGCTAAAAGAAATTTAAAAAGACCTAAACAAATGGAAAGACATTCCGTATTCATAGATTGGAAGAATAAATATCATGAAGATGTCAATCTTAACCAAACTGATTTTTAGATTCAGTGCAATACCAATCAAAATCCCAACAGCTTACTTTACAGAATTAGAGAAGGCAATTACCAAATTCATCTGAAGGAGTAAGTGCACCTGAATAGCCAAAAGTATTCTAAAAAAGAAGAGCAATGTAGGAGGAATTTCACTGCCTGACCTTGAAACATATTACAAAGCTACAGTGGTCAAAACAGCATGGTACTGGCATAAAGATAGACACATTGATCAGTGGAATAGAATTGAGAACCCATAAATAAACCCTCACCTATACAGTCAACTGGTTTTTGACAAACCTACCAAGCCCACAGTAATGGGAAAAAACAGTCTCTTCAACAAATGGTGTTGGGAGAACTGGATATCTATAACCAAAAGAATGAAAAAGCACCCCTATCTCTCCCCCTATACAAGAATTAATTCAAAATGGATCAAAGATCTAAATATAAAAGCCAGGACCATAAAACTACTAGAAGAAAATGTAAGGAAACATTTTCAAGACCTTGTAGTAGGTAGTGGTTTCTTGGACCTTACACCCAAGGCACATGCAACAAAAGAAAAAATAGATAAATGGGACCTCCTCAAAATTAAACACTTTTGCACCTCACAGGATTTTATCAAAAGGGTGAAAAGACAGCCAACTCAATGGGAAAAAATATTTGGAAATCAAATATCTGATAAGGGTTTAATATTCAGGATATATAAAGAGATGTTACCACTCAACAATAAAAAGACAAATGACCCAATTTAAAAAAGGGCAAAAGACTTGAGTAGACATTTCTCCAAAGAAGAAATACAAATGGCAAAAAACCACATGAAGAAATGCTGAACATCACTCATGATTAGGGAAATGCAAATCAAAACTACAATGAGATATCATTTCACACCTATCAGAATGGCCACTATTAAAAAGACAGAGAACTACAAGTGTTGGAGAGGATGTGGAGAGATAGGAACACTTATTCACTTTTGGTGGGAATGCAGAATGGTACAGCGACTGTGAAGGACTGTTTGGCAGTTCCTAAAGAAGTTGACTATAGACTTGCCACATGACCTGGCAATACCACTACTGGGTATATACCCAGAAAAACTGAGATCAGTGACATGAACTGACATCTACACACCGATGTTCATAGCAACATTATTCACAATTGTCAAACGATGGAAACAACCCAGGTGTCCATCAACAGATGAATGGATAAACGAACTGTGGTCTATTCACACGGTGGAATATTATGCAGCTGTAAGAAGAAGTAAAGTTGTAAAGCATATAACAATATAGATGAACCTGGAGGACATTATGTTGAGTGAAGCAAGCCAGACACAAAAGGACAAATAGTATATGAATGTGTTTCTGTGAACCAAATATATTGTGTAACATATTGTTTGATTCAAGAAGTTTTTATATGTATCCAGTATATTTAATTGAGAAATGTATATATTTATTCATTTGTGCTTACTTTTTAGTTTTTAATTGTTTATATTTTCAATTATTAAATGTAC
>JAKSZT010054567.1:2172605-2186665 GCA_026826555.1 Tolypeutes matacus | reverse complement strand
GGAACCGAACCCGGGGCCTCCCGCATGGCAAACGGGAGCCCCACTGATTGAGCCACAGCCGCTTCCCTCGACTGGTTTTTAACAACCCTGCCAAGTCCACTCTACTACAACAAAACAGTCTCTTAAATTGTGCTGGGAAAACTGGATATCCATAACCAAAAGAATGAAAAAGGATCCTTAACTCACTCCCTATACAAGAATCAACTCAAAATGGATCAAAGACCTAAATATAAAAGCCAGGACCATAAAACGAGTAGAAGAAAATATAGGGAAACATTTTCAAGGTCTTGTGGTAGGTGGTGGTTTCTTGGACCTTACATCCAAAGCATGAGCAACAACAACAACAAAATAGATAAATTTGACCTCCTCAAAATTAAACAGGGGACTTCTAGGAATTTGGCATACTGAAAAGACAAGGTACTTTCTTCTCTCTGAGAAAAATAGCTAACAGATAGGAAGAAATAGCCTGGAAAAAAAAAATCTTCTAGGGTTTAGGATACCAGGGGAAGGCTGGACACCACCTAGAAGAGAGAGGCACAAAGGAAAAGAATCCTGATGGCAAAACTGTGAGTTAAAAACTGCAGCTGCAATTGCCTGCAAATTCCCACACCCTATACACACTTTTGAATTCTCAGGCCTTGGAGCTGGTGGCTACAGACAAAGGGAGCACCAGGGAGCCAACTTCCTAGGAAAGGGGAGAGAGAGGGATGCAGCCTAAGGCTCACTCAGCTTTTGACCCACGAATTAGGTCTGTCCTGTCCCACAAGCCCTTCCAGGCAGGGTGGGGCCATGCCATTGTTTGCCCTGGGAGCCAGAATAGGACTAAAGAGATCCAACCCTCTCAATATCCCTTTCTACTAACCAGGACTGGTTTTTGAGGACACAGAGGGGACTGGAATAATTTCCTACCTGGAAAAAGGGAAGGGGTGGACAGAAAAGGTTGGCATACAGCTTCTGAGAAAGTTTGAATTATGAGGCTCTTAGTCTCCAGGCAGGATTTCTATCACACTGATCCAGTCTGTGTTGTAGCAAACACAGTCCAACCAGGCATTGAACTGAGAGGGCTGCCAAAGCTTACCATCTGCTGGTGGCCAAGGAAGTGGATGTGAGGAAATTCAAAGTAAGTAAGTAAAAGAGGCTTTTTCTAGCCTTTACAGCCCCCAAGGCACTAGGAAGCAGGTCTGCAAACCATTACTGGGTTCAGGGTCCAGATTTGAACAACTAAAAGGGACAATCCTAAAGACCCAGAACAGTTTGAACCAACAATCAAAGAACAGCAGTTAACACACAACTTCCTGTTACTAAACCCCTACAAAAGAGAAATTGAGCATCTGAGTAAACTCACCATCCTAATCAGGTGCCTAGATATCAGTAAAAATAAACAAGCCATACTAAGAAAATGGAAGAAATGTCCCAAGAGAAGGAATATATGAAAACCCCAGAAGAGACTCAGGATTTGAGGCAACTAATGAATAAGATGCACACAAATTTTCTAAATCAAACTAGTGAGTTGAAAGACAATATGGCTCAAGAGATAAATGACATCAAGAAGTCACTGAGGGAAGTGGATGTGGCTCAAGCAATTGAGCTCCCACCTACCACATGGGAGGTCCTGGGTTTGGTTCCTGGTGCCTCCTGAAGAAGATGAGCAAGACAGCGAGCTGGCGCAATGGGCAAGTGCAGCAAGCTAACACAACAAGATGAGACAACAAGGAGACACAAAGGGGAAAGACAATGAGAGACACAACAAAGCAAGGAGCTGAGGTGGCCCAAGTGATTAAGCACCTCTCTCCCACATGGGAGGTCCCAGGTTTGGTTCCCAGTGCCTCCTAAAGAGAAGATGAGGAGACACAGAGAGCACATAGCAAATAGTCACAGAGAGCAGACAGTGAGCGCAAAAACAACAGGGGAGGGGAATAAATAAATAAAATAAATCTTAAAAAAAAAAAAAAAGATGACACTGAGTGAGCACAAAGCAGAATTTGAAAACATGAATATAAAAGTAACAGAGATCATGGGAATGAAAGACATGACAGTTAAGATCATAACCTTTTCTTTTGAAATTGAAACTTAGCCTAGTATATGTTGCCTAAGAGTTACCTCCTGATGGCCTCCTTGTTGCTCACATGTGGCCTCTCTCTTAGCCAAACAGCATATAAACACACTACCTTCCCTCCGGCATGGGACATGACTCCTGGGGATGAACCTCCCTGGCACCAAGGGATTATTACCAAGTGCCAACTAGCAATGCACCTGGAAAAAGACCTTGACCACAAGGGGGAAAGGATAAATACAAATGAGTTCTTATGGCTAAGATATTTCAAAGTGAGTTGGGAGGCCATTCCAGAGGTTACAGTTATGCACATCTCAGCAGGACCTCATTGACTGCCACAGTAAATATTGCCTCAAATAGCTGGGCTCCTGAGGGCTTTAGAGACATCCTGACTCTATAGGCAGGGCAGAAAGCTAGGAATTTGGCACCCTGCCAGTGGGCCTTGCCTTGGAATTTATGCTCCTCAGTGTGACAGAGTTGGACTCAATTGTGGTTTCCCTACACATGGCTCTTCTGCCCCTTCTATTTGAACCTAGAGTTAGTACTATAATTGAAAGGCATATGTCCAAGAAACTTAAATCTTTGGTCCATCCATGTGCCAGTTGGGTCCTGAATCTCAGCAGAGTTGCAACACTTACTCTCCAGTGCATTAGACTCACCCAGAACAACAGACAAGGTGATGATGATGGACAACGCCCATGAGTCTGCAACTGCAAGCAAGATAGTTCCATCCATCTGCCCCATGTGATCTAAGCCCCCTCTCAATTAGAGGCAGAGTGTGCATCACCAGCCCCAAATCCTCAAGATTGGGGAATGAAAGTGGACTAAAGTAGACTGACTATTATTATATTATAGACTTATTGTTATTCTAGCAATGGAAGAACTTTTATCATTGATGTGGAGGCAGTGGCCACTGGAGGATCTGAGAGGAGGGAGAGGGAAAAATAGTTGTAACATGGGGGCATTTTCCAAACATTGGAGTTGTCCTCCATGACATTGCAATGATGGACATAGGCCATTATATATTTTGTCATAACTTACAAAATTGAATAGGGCAGAGTGTAAACTATTCTCCATGGTTAGTAGCAATGCTTCAATATGTGTTCACCAATTGTCACAATGTACCACATTAATGAAGGATGTTGTTAATATGGGAGAGTGCAGGAGGGGGAGGGAGTGGGGCATGTGGGAATCCCCTTTATTTTTTAAGTAACATTTATGTAATCTAAAGTTTCTTTAAAATGAAAAAATTAATAAATTTAAAAAAACAAATGAAAGGTATACAACACCAGACTTGAAATGACAGAAGAATAAGTGATACAGAAGACAGAACAGTTGAACTTGAAGATAGAAAAAGAGAGAGAGAAAAAAGAATGGAAAAAATTGAGTGAGCAGGAGCTCAGGGAATTGCATGATAACACGAAATGCAAAAACAAACATGTCATGGGAGTTCCAGATGGAGAAGAGGAGGGAAAAGGGGCAGAAAGAGGAAATAATAGCTGAAAATTTCCCAACTCTCGTGAAAGAAATGAACTTACATGTCCAAAGAAGCACAGCATATCCCAATCAGAATAAATGTGAATAGACCTACTCCAAGATACATACTACTCAGAATGTCAACTGTTAAAAATGAAGAGAAGGGAAGCGGCTGTGGCTCAATCAGTAGGGCTCCCGTTTGCCATATGGGAGGCCCGGGTTCGGTTCCCGGGGCCTCCTGGTGAAGGCAAGCCCGCCTGCACGGCGTGGTTAGCTGACCCAGCGAGCACAAGCAGCAAGGGGGGGATAAATGAATAAATAAATAAATAATCTTTAAAAAAAAAAAAAGAAGAGAAAATTCTGAGAGTGGCAAAGGGGAAGCAAACCATCAAGGGACACCCAATAAGGCTTAGTGTGGATTTCTCATCAGAAACCATGGAGGAGAGAAGACAGTGGTATGATACAATTAGGAGACTGAAAGAGGAAAAATTGCCAGGCAAGAATTCTTTATCCAGCAAAATTGTCCTTGAAATATGAAGGTGATTTTAAAATATTCACAAACAAACAGAAACTAAGAAAATTCATAAAAAAGAATCCAACTTTGCAGGAAATATTAAAGGAAGTCTTACAGCCTGAAAGAAAAAGACAGTAAAGAGAGGCTTAGAGGAGAGTATAGAAGAAAAAATAGCAGAAGGGATAACCAAAAGAGTAAAAAAAGGCAGATGGAAATAAGATATGACATATGAAAAACAAAGAATAAAATGGTGGAAGTAAAGAATGCATTTAGAGTAATATCATTGAATGCGAATGGATTAAATTCCCCAATCAAAAGATATAGGCTGAGGGAGGCGGCTGTGGCTCAGTCGGTGGGGCTCCCGTTTGCCATATGGGGGGCCCCGGGTTCGGTTCCCGGGGCCTCCTGGTGGGGGCGGGCCCGCCTGCGCGGCGTGGTTGGCTGACCCGGTGAGCGCGGGCGGCAAGGGGGGGATGAATGAATAAATAAATAAAAATCTTTAAAAAAAAAAAAAAGATATAGGCTGAAAGAATGGATAAAAAAAAAACAAAAAAACATGAGCCATCCATATGCTTCCTACCAGAGACTCAACTTAGACCAGGGACACAAACCGACTGAAAGTGAAAGGTTGGAAAAAGATACTCCATGTAAACACTAACCGAAAAAGAGCAGGGGTAGGTATATGAATATCGGACAAAACAGATATTAAATGCAAAAAAGTTATAAGATATACAGAAGGCCATTATATATTAATAAAAAGGATAATCCACCAGGAAGAAATAACAGTCATAAATATCTATGTACCTAACCAGTGTGCCCCAAAATATATAAGGCAAACTGGCAAAACTGAAGGGAGAAAGACGTTTCTACAATAATGGTTGGAGACTTCAACACACCACTCACATCATTAGATAGAACAACTAGACAGAAAAATCAACAAGGAAACAGAGAACTTGAACAATATGAAAAACGAACTAAACCTAACAGACATATACAGAATGTTGCACCCAAACTCAGCAGGTTATATATTCTTATCAAGTGCTCATGGATCTTTCTCCAGGATAGACCGCATGCTAGGTCATAATACAGGTCTCAATAAATATAAAAAGATTGAAATTATAATAAGCACCCTCTCAGATCATAATAGAATGAAACTGAAAATCAATAATATACAAAAAAAGATAAATTGGCAAATGTGTAAAGGCTGAAAAACACACTCTAAAATAATCAATGGGTCAAAGAAAAAAATGGAAGTGAAATTAGTAAATAAATTGAGACAAATGAAAATGAGAACACAACTTAACAAAACTTATGGGATACAGCAAAGGCAGTGCTGAGAAGGAAATTTTTAGCCCTAAATGCCTATATTAAAAAAGAGAGAGCTAAAACAAAGAGCTAACTGAACAGCTGGAGAAACTAGGAAAAGAAAAACAAACCATTCCCAAAGGAAGCAGAAGAAAAGAAATAATAAATATTAGAGCAGAAATAAATGAAATTGAGAACAAAAAATCAATAGAGAAAATCAACAAACCCAAAATCTGGTTCTTTGAGAAGAGCAATAAAATTGACAAACCTCTAGCTAGACTAACAAGAAAAGGAAGAAGAGGCAAATAAAATCAGAAATGAAAGCAGCAAAGTTACAACTGACCCCACAGAAATAAAAAGGATCATAAGAGGACATTAAGAGAAACTGTATACCAAGAAAGTAGGCAACCTAGATGAAATGGACAAATTCCTAGAAATGCACAAACAAACTACACTGATGCTACAAGAAATACAAGAATTTAACAAATCAATCACATTTAAGAGTGATTCAGTCATCAAAAACCTCCAAACAAAGAAAAGTTTAGGACCAGATGGCATCACAGGTGAATTCTACCAAGCATTTCGAGAAGAATTAATACCAATTCTGTTTAAACTCTTCCAAAAAATTGAAGAGGAGGGAAATTACCCTACACATTTTATGAAGCCAACATCACCCTAAAACCAAAGGCAGATAAAAACAATACAAGAAAAGAAAATTACAGAACAATCGCTCCAATGAACGTAGATGCAAACATTCTAAACAAAATACTTGCAAATAGAATCCAACAGCATATCAAAAGACTTCTACATCATGACTAAGTGGGATTTATTCCTGGCATGCATTGCTGGTTCCCCATAAGAAAATCAATTAATGTAATACACCATATTAACAAATTGAGGGGGGAAATCACATGACCATCTCGATTGCTGCAGAAAAGGCATTCAACCCAGCATCCTTTCTTGATGAAAACATTTTGAAAGATAGGAATAGAAGGAAAATTCCTCAATATAATAAAAGACATATATGAAAATCCCACAGCCAACATCATACTCAATGGGGAAATGTTGAAAGCTTTCCCTCTAAGACCAGGAACAAGACAAGGATACCCACTGTCACCATTGTTATTCAACATTGTGCTAGAACTTCTAGCTAGAGCAATTAGACAAGAAAAAAATAAATAAAAGGCATCCAAATAGGAAAAGAGGAAGTAAAATTCTCATTATTTACAGACAACATGATCCTATTTAGACAATTCTGAAATGTCTATGTCAAATGTCTATGTCAAGGGAACAGAGGTGTCTCAAGGGATTAGGTGCCTCCCTCCCACATTGGAGGTCCTGGGTTCAGTTCCCAGTGCCTCCTAAAGACACAGCAGACAGCAAGTGCAAACAATAAAGGGGTGGGGAGAAATTAAATAAATAAAATTTAAAAATGTTTATGTCATATGTCTATGTCAAAGCTACTTGAGCTAATAAATGAGTTCAGCAAAGTGGCAGGATACAAGATCAAAACACAAAAATCAGTAATGTTTTTGTACACTAGTATTGAACAATCTGAGGATGAAATTGTTAGGTCCCAGGTTTATGAGGCTCAGAGACAGATCAAGATTCAGGCAGGAGGGAAGCGGCTGTGGCTCAATCAGTGGGGCTCCCGTTTACCATACGGGGGGCCCCGGGTTTGGTTCCCGGGGCCTCCTGGTGGGGGCGGGCCCGCCCGTGCGGCGTGGTTGGCTGGCCCAGCGAGCACAGGCAGCAAGGGGGGATAAACGAATAAATAAATAAAATCTTAAAAAAAAAAAAAAAAAAAAAAGATTCAGGCAGGAGTTTAATAGGTCACTGGCTTGGTGGGGGTCTGAAATGAGACTTCAGTCCACCCATCTAGGTTGGGAGTGTTCCTTTTGAGCTGGGAGAACTGGGAGGGTTTACAGAAGGGGCACTTAGGTGTGGCGAGAAGATATAGGGTGGGAAAGTACCAAGTTAGCTATTTCAGAGTAGGGTGTAATGTTCTAAGAAGTGTCCCACCATTGGGGAAAGAATGTTCTGTGGCCTTGCGGGGATGGTGATAAGCAAGGGCTGGAACAGGGCATCCTGTGTTTCAGCACTTACAAACTCAGGAGCACATTATTTTGAGTATGTACGAACTCAGAGAGCAAGAGGACACATCCTAACATTCCCAACTTTGGTTAAAAAAATTAAAAAGTTTGAGGCAGGAAAGGTAAGGGAGTGGAGCTGTTGGGTTTCTTCTGGCTACTGCCTGCGGTTACTGGATTCAGTGCTGGATTCTGTTGTTGCCCCCCTTTTGGCATTGAGATATTATGATTGTGATGGTTCAGCGGCTGGGACTGTATTTCCTGCAGCAGGAGAAGATCATCTACATCATTATGGGTGGCATTCCAGACTGGTTTGGATAAACTGAGTTATCGTGTAGAAGATGTATGGACCTGCTGATATGAGAATGAGAGTTATAAGTGGGGTAATGCTAGGAACTAACCATGAGAGCCATGGTGGATTATGAGTCCATTATCCCCAGGAGTTTGAGGAATGTTGACAGATTTTCAAGGTTTGGTCAGCTAGTTTTTTTGTTGAATCTATTCCAGATTGGTTGACATAAAAACAGCGTTCCTCTTCTAAGAATAAGCAGAGTCTGCCTTTTTCTGCGGTTAAGAGGTCTAGGCCTCGTCAATTTTGTAAGATGACTACTGCCAAGGTGTCTACCTGATCTTGTACTTGTATAAGGCTTTTGGAGATTTCATCTAGATTTTCCTGGAGATTTTGAGATAATGTTTGGAAATAAGAGTAAAAAAAAATTCCATTTACAATAGCAGCTGTATTTTAACAAACTTACCAAGTCCATGTTAACAGGAGAAAACAGTCTCTTCAACAAATGCTGCTGGGAGAATTGGATAGCTCTAACCAAAAGAAAAGATAGAAAAGTGGGACCTCCTCAAAATTAAACACTTTTACACCTCACAAGTCTTTGTCAAAAGGGTGAAAAGGCAGCCAACTCAACGGGAGAAAATATTTGGAAATCACATGTCTGATAAGGGTTTAATATCAATGATATATAAAGAGATGTTACAACTCAACAATAAAAGACAAACAACCTGTAGCAGATTGGGATTACTTATGAATTCCACAAATAGATATTGGATTATGTTTGTAAACTGGTCTGTTCCTCTGGGCTGACTAAATTATGATTAGGGCTTTGATTGGGCCACATCTGTAGGATGTTGAGTCCCCGTCCCTTTGATGGGTGGGGATTCAGAGATAAAACTACATGGCAGAGCAGAGAAGTGAGTTTGGAGTTTTTGATGCTGGAGTCTTGAGCTGGAGCCCCAGGAAGTAGCACATAGAGGAGTTTGGTCATGAGGAAAGAAAAGGCCCTGGGATGGGAGGCGGCTGTGGCTCAATCAGTGGGGCTCCCGTTTGCCATGTGGGAGGCCCCGGGTTCGGTTCCCGAGGTCTCCTGGTGAGGGCAGGCCCACCCGCACGGCGTGGTTGGCTGATCCAGCGAGCATGGGCAGCGGGGGGCGGGGATGGATGGATGAATAAATAAAATCTTAAAGGAAAAAAAAAAAAAAGAAAAGAAAAGGCCCTGGGAAGAGAAACAAGCCATTCACCTAATAGTCTACAGATGGCCTTGTGGAGATAACAGAGCAGCCAAGCCTGGAGAGAGGCAAGCCCCAGAAAGAGAGGAACCCAGGAAGCCTGAACCCTGGCAGACACTGGCAGCATCATGTTCCAACACATGGCCATAGACTTTGGTGAGGGAAGTAACTTAACGCTTTATGGCCTGGTGACTGTAAGCTCCCACCCCAAATAAACACCCTTATAAAAACCAACCGATTTCTGGTGTTTTGCATCAGCACCCTGGCTGACTAATACACAACCCAATTAAAAAATGGGCAAGATTTGAATAGACATTTGTCCAAAGAAGAAATACAAATTGCAAAAAAAAAAAAAAAAAACACATGAAAAAATGTTCAATATCACTAATAATTAGGGAAATGCAAATCAAAACTACAATGAGATATCATTTCACACCTATCAGAACGGCCACTATTAAAAAGACAGAGAATTACAAGTGTTGGAGAGGATGTGGAGAGATAGGAACACTTCTTCACTGTTGGTGGGAATGTAGAATGGTACAGCCACTGTGGAGAACTTTTTGGCATTTCCTAAAGCAGTTGAATATAGATTTGCCACATGACCCTGCAATACCTGTATTGGGCAGATACCCAGTAAAACTGAGAGCAGTCACACAAACTATCTGCACACTGATGTTCATAGTGTCATTATTCATGACTGCCTAAAATTGGAGACAATCCAAGTGTCCATCAACCAATGAATGGATAAGCAAAATGTGGTGTATTCACATGATGGAATATTATGCAGCTGTAAGAGGAAATGAAGTTGTAAATCATATGACAACATGGACGAAACTGGAGGACATTATTTTGAGTGAAGCAAGCCAGACACAAAAGGGCAAATATTGTATGATTGCACTACTATGATCTAAATATAGTGTGTAATCTCATGAAGTTAATACCTTGAATATGGGTCACCAGAAAATAGAATGAGGTTAGAAAATGGAAAGCTGGGGGTTAACTTGTGCTGAAATGGTAAAAAGTTTGTGTGTTAATCTTCAGAAATATATAGAAAAGTGAAAGCCCAACATGATGTTTGTAACCAGCAGTAATATTATGTGAGTATGAAAGTGGTTTAATTGGGAAGCGGCTGTGGCTCAATCAGTAGGGCTCCCGTTTACCATATGGGAGGCCCCGGGTTCGGTTCCTGGGGCCTCCTGGTGAAGGCAAGCCTGCCCGCACGGCGTGGTTAGCTGACCCAGTGAGCACAAGCAGCAAGGGGGGGATAAATGAATGAATAAATAAATAAAATCTTTAAAAAAAAAAAAAAAAAAGTGGTTTAAAGGGAAAGTTTAAGGTCATGTATATTACTAAAAGGAAAGCTAAAATATGTAACATGGGACTGTATAACATAGTAAAACCACACGTGAAATATGAATAGGGATAAAATTGCATAAATAAGACCATTTTTCCTTGAAGGTGAACAAATATATATTAATACTATAAGATCTTAATATCAGACAAAAGACACATTATGCTAAGTGAAAGAAACCAAATACAAAATATTACATATTGTATGATTCCATTTATATAAAATGTAAATATAAATCAAATTATAAGGATGAAATTAGTTCAGTGTTTATGTTGGGCTGGGGAAGGACTGCTAAGGGTTGTAGAGTTTTTCTTTTTGGAGTAATGAAATTGTTTTCAAGTGTTTTGTGGTAATGAATGCACAACATTGTAATTATACTAAAAACCATTGATTATACTCTTTTGATAGATCATATGGTATGTAAACATATCTCAATAAAACTGCTTAATAAATAAATAAATAAATAAATAAATAATTGTGCAAGAATAGCCAAAATAACAGCTTCATGCAGCAGGGGAATCATATAGAGATTGAGAGGTGAATAATTTTCTTGTTTGTTTGTGTGTCTGTTTTTTGTTATTATTATTGAAATAATAAAAAATGCTCTAATAGCGATTGAAGTGATGAATGCACAACTATGTGATTATACCAAATACCATTGATTGTATGCTTTAGATAAGTTGTATACTTTATTAATATTTATCAATAAAATTGATTTGTTTAAAAAAATTAAACACTTCTGCACCTCAGCAGACTTTGTGAAGAGGGTGAAAAGGCTACCAACTCAATGGGAGAAAATATTTGGAAATCACATATCTGATAAGGGTTTAATATCCATTACAAATAAAGAGATCTTACAACTAAAAATAAATGACCCAATTAAAAATGGACAAAAGACTTGAATTTGTCCAAAGAAGAAACACAAATGTAGAAAAAACACACGAAAATAATGTTCCACATCACTAGCTGTTAGGGAAATGTGAATCAAGGCTACAGTGAGATATCATTTCACAACTATTAGAATGGCCACTATTGAAAAGACAGAAAACTACAAGTGTTGGAGAGAATATGGAGAGATAGGAACTCTTATTCACTTTGGTGGGAATGTAGAATGGTATGGCCACTTGGAAGACGGTTTGGCGGTTTGTAAGGAAGTTAAATATAGACCTACCATGTGGCCTGGCAATACTACTACTTGGTATATACCCAGAAGAACGGAGAGCAGTGACAAGAACAGACAACTGCACACCAATGTTCATAGAGGCATTGTTCACAATTGCCAAAGGTTGGAGAGAGATCAGGTGTCCATCAGCTGATGAATGGATAAACACATTGTGGTATATACATAAAATGGAATATTACTCATCTGTAAGAAGAAATCAAGTCGTGAAGCATATGAAAACATGAATGAAACTGGAAGACTTTATGTTGAATGAAGCAAGCCAGACACAAAAGGACAAATATATGATTTCGCTATTATGAACTAAACATAATGAGTAAACTCATGGAGTTAATAACTAGAATATAGGTCACCAGAAAATAGAATGAAGTTAAGAGAATGGAAAGCTGAGGCTTAATCTGGGCAGAAATGGTAAAAAGTCTGTTCATAAATTTTTAGAAATGAATAGATTTGGTGAAAGCACATTATAGTGCTTTGTAATTAGTAGCACTAATATATAGTTATGATAGTGGTTGAAAGGGAAGTCTAAGGTACTCTGTATCAGTATGAGGAAAGCTAAAACATGCAACAATGGACTGTATAGCAAAGCAAACCCTCAAGTGAAAAATAAGTATGATTAATAGTGCATATACAAGAATGTTTTTCTTTGAAACAGAACGAATGTGTGTTAATGTTACAAGATGTCAATATCAGGGTGATATTTGGGCAAAAATACAAACAAAGCAAACTATGGACAGTACTGTACAAGTAATACATTTTTAAAAATCTTCCATCAATAATTTTAAAAAAGGAAATATGCTAAGTGAAAGAAACTAGTCAAAGGGTACTACATAGTTTGACTCCATCTATGCAAAATATAAATAAAAATAAATTAAAAAGATGGAAATAGATTAGCAGTTATGTATGGTAGGGGAAGGATAGAGAGATTGAGAGGTGAGTACTAAAGGGTAGAGTTTTGTTGTTTGTATTTTGGTTATTATTATTTTTGGAGTAATGAAAACACTCATATTGAACTGATGAATGCACAATTCTGTGATTATAACAAATGACACTGTACACTTTGGATAGACTGTACAGTTTATGAATATATTTCAATAAAATTTATTTAAAAAAATAAAAGACACGCATAAGGATATAAGTTGGTAATCATCCACAGGAAACAAAAAGAGAACCAGGCTAGAATAAAAACTTCAAATATTGAATGATCAATTATAGAATATAAAATAAATGTTTATGTTTAAAATATTTAAAAGAGAACTAAAACATAATAAGGAGCCAAAGAATACCCCCACACACAAAAAATAGATAATCAGAGTTCCAAGAAGATGTTGCTTAGACAACTATTACCAGGTCATAAAGTCAGAATTTCTAGTCTTTCTTAATCCAGAAGTAGAATGAAAATGTATTGTTGATTCAAGATCCAATAGAACAAGGATAATTACATAAGACTAAAGAAGTGATAGGAAATACTATTGTGGTTATTTATTTTAAAATACTCTTTGGTATGGCACGTCCCTTGCAGCACGCCCATGGTCCATGCCTCGGACTGTGTACTTTTCTCATTTTCTTATTCCTTAATAAACTCTTTACTCTCTAGCCTACCCTAAAAAACAAGCAAGCAAGCAAACAAACAAACAAACAAAACTATTCGGTATTACTTGCATAGTTCTATTTTCTGGTGTACATATGAGGAAGAGCTTTCTTCTCCTTGATGTATCTCTAAACAGCAATTTAGTAAAATACTCTTTTTTTCAGACTGAAACAGTACATTCTTTAGTATTTTTTGGTTACTAATTTTGACTTCAATTTAGGAACATTTACTGAATCTCTGTACTGTTAATGACAATGCAGTTTTGCATAGGTTCTATAAGAATCTGTGCTCCTTTTAATCAGAATATATAAATGAACAAATTGATTACGCACCCAAGGTCATGTTTGAAGAATAAATCCCATTTCTTCAAATATGACAATTCCCTTTGTAGGTAGAACCATGCCCACAAGGACCTCCTAGGAAACAATTGGTCTGGTACCTCTCATGAACCTTGTAGGTTCCCAGCCTTTCAGGTAGTTAGAAAGATCCCTTTCTGGCAGGCCAAGAACATTAGTAGATTTGGGGAACCCTAGGAGAGAGCAAATCAGCACTAAAGCATAGACCTCAACACTGATATAAACATAGTAATATGTGTTGGGGACGATAATGGCAGCATGTTCACCTTCAGCGATACCGGTAACATATAACATGGCCGCCGGGGCTGAAACAACACCCTAGCAACAGCAACCACCAATCCTAGATCGCCACCTGTCCTTAGTAGCCACGCCCCCACCAATCCTAAACTGCCACCCATCCTTAGTAGCCACTCCCTCTTCCTTTAGAGTATATATACCCAGCCTTTTCAATAAACTTTTTTTTTTTTTTTATATTATTTATTTATTTTTTTTTTTTCCTTTCTTTTTTTTTTTTTTTTTTTTTATTATGGGTAAAAATCAAAATTCTCACAATACATACAAACATTTGTAAAATGATATATAAATATATATGCATATATGTGTATTTGCTTACAAAAATGTTATTT
>JAKSZT010054567.1:2072015-2172205 GCA_026826555.1 Tolypeutes matacus | reverse complement strand
TTTTTTTCCTTTCTCTCTTCTTTTTTCCCCTTTTTCCTTCCCTTTATCACTGTGTTATCGGATGTCTTTCAATAAACTTTTGCAGCTTGATCAGAATCCTGTCTTGCTGTCATTCTTCTCTCATAGGAGCTGGAGCCCCATTTGACTGTCCCGCGGGCCGGGACAAATATGTAGTTTATTTTTATTTATTTATTTATTTATTTTTTAAAGACCTTATTTATCTATTCATTTATCCCCCCCCTGCTGCCCGTGCTCGCCGGGTCAGCCAACCACGCCGTGCCGGCGGGCTTGCCTTCACCAGGAGGCCCCAAGGAACCGAACCCGGGGCCTCCCATATGGCAAATGGGAGCCCCACTGATTGAGCCACAGCCGCTTCCAAATATGTAGTTTAAAAAAAAAAAAAAAAAAAGAGGAAGAGGGGAGTGTATGTAGCGCCATGGTTGAGCGCCTGCTTCCCACGTACAAGGTCCTGGGTTCAGTCCCCCATATCTCCTAAAAAAAAAAAAAAAAAAAAAAAAAAGAGGAGGAACATGGAAGATCAGTGCCTTTATATATGTGTGTGTGTGTTTCTGATTGTGTATGTGTATTTATTATATCTAGCCACAAAATTCTGGGTAACCCCGAAAAGTCTGGAATGTGTCTGCTTTCCAAATAGGTATAGTCAGAGACTACCTCAGCCCAAGTGTCCACCCAGGGTGAGAAAGAATGAGAGAAGGCAAACATCTATGTAGGTGATCACAGTTTGTGTCCAACTAGAATAAAACACAGGGATGGACATATCAGGCATGCAGGATTCAGTTGTAGTTTACTTTCTCAGTGTGATGCCATACTTCACGTTGGTGGGAAAAGTTGACTAGAAATCACTTGAATATTTTTTATTAGAGAAATTGTAGGCTAGTGGAAAAATCATGCAGAAACTACAGACTCCATATACACCCCATCACATGCAGTTTTCCCTATTATTAACACTTTGCATTAGTGTGGTACCTTTGTTATAATTGATGAAAGAATATTATTATAATTGTTATAGTCCATGGTTTAACTTAGGGTTCACTGTTTGTGCTGTACAGTCCTATGATTTTAAATTTTTCAACCTATCAACACACATACAACCTAAAATTTCCCCTTTTCACTACATTCAAGTATGATTCAGTGGTGTTAACTGCATTCATAACATTGTGTTACCATCACCATGGTCCATTACTAAAACTTTTCCATCACCCCAAACAAATTCTGTACCAATGAAGCATTAACTCCCCATTCCCTACCCCAACCTTTGTCACTGGTGACCTGCATTCTAGTTTCTGAATACTGCTGTACCATTTTGCATTCTCAGTGACAGTGAATGAGTGTTCCTATTTCTCTGCATACTCTCCAACACTTGTAATTTTGTTTTTTGTTTTTTTAATAGTAGCCATTCTAGTGGGTGTAAAATGGTATCTCATTGCAGTTTTGACTTGCATTTCCCTAATAGCTAATGATTTTAAGCATCTTTTCATGTGTTTATTGGTCATTTGTGTTATCTTATTTGGAGAAATGTCTATTCTTTTTTTAAAAAAAGATTTATTTCTCCCCCTACCCCCATTGTTTTTTGCGCTCACCGTCTGCTCTGTGTGTTTTCTATGTGTCTGCTTGTCTTCTCTTTAGGCAGCACTGGGAACCGATCCTGGGATCTTCCAGAGTGGAGAGAGGCACTCAATCTCTTGCACCACCTCAGCTCCCTGGTCTGCCGCGTCTCTTATTGTCTCTCCTCTGTCTCTTTTTGTTGCATCATCTTGCTGTGCCAGCACTCCTGCGTGGGCCAGCACTCCTGTGCAGGCCAGCTTGCCTTTCACCAGGAGGCCCCAGGAATGAAACCCTGGACCTCCTATATGGTAGACGGGAGCCCAATCACTTAAGCCACATCTGCCTCCCTGTCTATTCAAGTCTTTTGCCCCTTTTCTAATTGGATTGTCTTTTTGCTGTTGAGTTAAAGGATTTCTTTATATATTCTGGATATTAATCCCTTATTTGGCATGTGGTTTCCAAATATTTTCTCCCATTCTGTAGGTTGTCTTTTTACTTTCATGTTGAAGTTCTTTAATGAAAAAAAAAGTTTTAATTTTGATGAAGTCCAGTTTATCTTTTTTTCTTTTGTTTCTTTTGTACTGCTTTACATTTAGAGGTTACCCTTAAATATTTAACTTGCATCTTTCACTGAAACATAATCAGAACCTTCTTTTTGAGCAAGAGAGTCTTTAGAATGCTTTAAGTACATTCTATCTATTCTTGTCTATTTTCCAATGTATTTACCAATTTCCTACTTCATTTTTTTATCTCATTTTCTTCTGGAAATTTAACTTTTGCTGATATACATCCATTAGAAATTCTTCCAGTGAGTCCATGAAAGAACCCTCTAGTTTTGTCTGAAAATGTCTTTATTTTAGCCCTTTCCTGATTGCTACTTTTCCTCCATTACTTTGATGATCTTATACCATTGTCTTCTGACATTTCTTGTCTAGTCATCCTTTTTTTTCCCCCAAGATGGCTCCCTCATCTGTTTGCTCATTGTTTTTGCTCAATGTCTGCTCGTTTTGTCTTCTTTAGGAGGCACCAGGAACTGAACCCAGGACCTCCCATGTGGGAGGTATGCACTCAACTGCTTGAGCCACATCTGCTCCCTGTGTTTTTGCTGTCTGCTCGTTGTCTTGCTCATTTTGTGTGTGTGTGTTGTTTTTGCTTGTTGTCTGCTCATTGTCTTCTTTAGGAGGCACTGGGAACCGAACCTGGGACCTCCCGTGTGGGAGGCAGGTGCTCAATTACTTGAGCCACATCTCCTTCCCCTAGTCATCCTCTTAAATAACATTTTTTTTTTTTAAGATTTTTATTTATTTATTCATTTATCCCCCCGTTGCTGCTTGTGCTCGCTGGGTCAGCTAACCACGCCGTGCGGGCGGGCTTGCCTTCACCAGGAGGCCCCGGGAACCGAACCCGGGGCCTCCCATATGGTAAACGGGAGCCCTACTGATTGAGCCACAGCCGCTTCCCTTAAATAACATCTTTTCTGTTACATTTTTATTTTGTAAGCATTTGTCTGCTATTCTGCATCATGATGTTTCTAAGTGCTACCAGCTACTTTCATTATCCTACTTGAAACTTATTTGGACTCCTCATCAGGAAATACAACTTTCAATTATGGAAAGTTCTAAGCTATTTTGTCTTCACATAATGCCTCCTCTTTTTTTCCACTTTTCTACACTGACTTTCATTAGCTGTGTACTGGACCTTTTCATTTTCTTCTATGTCTCTTAATTTCTTTTTATTTCTCTTCTCTCTCTGTGCTGTATTCTAATACTCAGATTTATCTTTAAGTTCAGTAATTTCCAGCTGTTCAATTACGCTCTTCATGCTTTCATTTAACTTATTTCTGGAACTTTTTTTGGTTCTTTTTAAAATCTGCAGATCCCTTTTTATGTCTTTGCTATGGATTTTTTCTTCTAAGCTCTTGATTTTAAACATATACCTCATATTCTCTTTCTCGTCATACCATATGCAGTTCTTGTGGCTGCAAACTTTATTTCTTTACTCTGCTGTCTTCCATGATAGCTTATTTCCTTGGTGATTTATAATTTTTGTTTTTGAGCTTATTTCAGTAGGACAGAGGCATTTTTAAAAAAAGATTTATTTCTCTCCCCTCCCCTTTGTTGTTTGTGCTCGCTGTCTGCTCTGTGCCATTTGTTTTGTGTTCTGTGACTCCTCGTCTTCTTTTTAGGAGGCACTGGGAACCAAACCTGGGACATCCCATGTGGGAGGAAGGTGCCCAATTGCCTGAGCCACATCCATTCCCTACTTGTTGTGTCTCTCGTTGTGCCTCCTTGTTGCACCAGGAACAGAACCTGGCACTTCCCATGTGGTAGGCAGGCACCCAAAAGCTTGAGCAACATCTGCTTCACAAGAGGTATGTTTTTTATAAAAGGGAATTTTTATATGACCCAGATTGCGTGTCCAATACACTGTATTTAATTCTGGCCGAGTTCTTGGAGTTTCAGTAGTACTGAACCAGTTTCTCTATGTAGAACTACTTCTTTATTAAGAATTAAGTTTCTTTGATACAGAGAAATTCAGTCTTTTTATTTCTTCCTGAGTCAGTTTTGGGTACCTGTGCTTTTCAAGGAATTAATTTCATCCAAGTTGTCAAATTTATTGGCATAAAAGTTTTTCACAATACTCTCCTGTTCTTTTACTATCTGTTTGATTTGTAGTGGTATCTCCATTTTCATCCCTGACATTGGTGATTTGTTTTCTCTTTCCTTAATTGTTCTTGTGACTTATCAATTTCTAAAATCTTTCCAAGCAAGTAGGTGGGAGCTCAATCGCTTGAACCACATCTCCTCCCCTTTTCCAAGTTTCTTAAGGTAGAAAACTAGATCATTCATTTTAAACTTTTCTTCTCTTCTAATATAGGCATTTAAAGTTATAATTGGGGTCGGATGTGGCTCAACTGGTTGGGCGTCTGTCTCCCATATGGAGGGACCCGGGTTCGATCCCCGGGACCTCCTGGTAAAAAAAATAAAGTTATAATTATCCCTCTAAACACTGCTTTAGCTGAATCTCTCAAATTTTGATATGCTGTCATTTTCATTCAGTTCAAAACATTTTTTAATTTCCGTTGTTTTTCCTTCTTTGATCCACTGGTTATTCAGAAGTGTTTTATTTAATTTCCAAGTACTGGGCGACTTTGTAGATTTGTTATTGTTATTGGTTTCTAATTTAGGTCTTTTGTGGTTAAAGAACATACTTCAAAATATTTCTATTTTTTTGGAATGTATTGAGACTTATTTTATGGTCAAACAGACTATCTTTGAGAATGCCCATGTACATAAAAAGTGTTAATTTTTAGCTAGGGGAGATAGTGTTCTTTAAACTTCAATTAGGTCATGTTGATAGTGTTGTTCTCATTGCCTCTACACTAAATTTCTTGTCTACAAGTTCTATCAACTACCGAGATACGATTATGGATTTCCAACTATGATTACGGATTTATATAGTGATCTCTTTTGTTCTGTTACTTTTTGTTTCATGAAATCTGATGCTCCATAATAGGTTCATACCATTACATATATATCCCTGATGAATATACCCATTCCTAATGAACTGCTCTTTTATGATTATGTTAAGTGCCTTTTTATCTTTTGTAATCATTTTGTTCTGAGGTCTACTATCTTATATTACTATATCAAATGCCAACTATGCCAACTTTCTTATACTTACATATATCTTTTTCTGGGCCAGTTTATAAGTTAATTTCTTAGCTTAGAAATTTCTGCATCACATATGTAGTATAAAATTGGATATTTGTATCCCACATTCCCAGGTGAAGACCTAATTTCCAAATCTCAGGGGTGAGCTCCTCTCCCACATCCCCCAACCCACCCCCCAAAAAAACCCCAGAAGACTGCAAGTTTCTTCATCATTTCTTTTGAAAGATTGAATAGGGTATTAGTTCCAGCTCCCCACCTCCTGTTCCTATGTAGAAGTTAGATCCCCAGACCTAATTCTTAAGATTATGTTAGGATGAAAACAACTTTGAGGTTTCTGAGGTGTCAGTGCAAGGTTACTCTCACACTTACTGCTTTGATTCATCTCTTTGTTTCTGGATTCAGAATTTTCCCTTTTTCTTTAACTTGACCATTTTTAAGAAATTTCATTAAATTGTAAATGGCATTTCTATGTATATGTAGGAGGAGTAAGGATAGGCATCCATTTGTTATGTCTGTTTTTTTCTGAAGTCTCTCTTACAATTTCTGTTCTTACCCTTCACTTGAAGAATGGGGGAAAAATGAAATCATTTCCTCACCTTGTAAAAAAAAAACATATGGGAGGAGTAGAGAAGCAAAAATGAGTGGGTAATACTGAATTAAAGCTTTCAAAGGAAGGCTTAGGACACCATTTTTTCTTCCACCCAGATTCAATGCCAGATCTATTCCTAGTTCCCTGTCAACCTGAACCTGTTTTACTTGTCCTTTCTCTTCCACAGTGCTTTCCTGTGTATGTGTGCTTATTCCACCCCAGATTACTCGCATGCATTTGGCAGCCATTACAGAGTGGAGACACATAAATAGGACAAGGTACTCCTGGAACTAGACTGCAAGGGAAAGATAAAGAAACATGATCCAGAAAGGTGAGCTGGAATGGAAGGGAGCTCACAGGGTGGCATGGAGAACTCTCTTCTAATCTACCAATTCTATATCCATCTTTACTCATTAGAAAACTGAGGTCTGTGGACATAATGAGAGCTTTCTCTTGTATGTGCTCCCTGAAGCACTCACTACTTAGACATCAAACCTTTGTCTAGATAAGAAAGGTTCACTGAGAAACATATGCTTATTTAATTCAAGAAAATGCATTTCTATTTGTGGCAATTAAAGATGCTGAATGAAATATCCAATCAGTAAGTGCAAATTAATTAAAATAAGAAGGGTAACTTTGGGAATGCACAGACTCATATGATTAGAATAAAAGGAAAGGGGACAAGTTTCATGAAAGGGAATCCTATATCCAGAAGCTTCATACATTCTATGGTAAAAAGGGCTATTTCAGAAAGGAGAGAAGAAAGATCATTTCACCTGAGACATGGCTTTAAGATTTGCAGGAAAGGACCTTTACTCTTTTGGATTCATTTTTTTTTAAAAGTGCACCATCCTGAGAGGGCAGAAAGAAGGGAGGTAAAGGAAGCAGTGTGAAACCTCATTTACCTTAGAGCTTCCATAATTATTTGGTTAAATCTGTTTAATTAGTAAACATTTTCTATTAAATATTAGTTTATGATCATTATGCTAAATATTATCTATTTAGTAATACAGGTGAGGGATGATAGAGAAGAAATTGATGAGGTACTTTTTTAACACTTAGGCTCTAGCAAGAAGGAAAATTTTTTTCCAACAAATTAAGTTTGAAATGTTAAATTTTACAGTAAACATTTTAATTAGAAAATGATTGGTTTAGTTACTACAAAACTGGCCTTGTAATTAGAAGCATTTCAAATACTTTTTCTTAGCTTAGAGTGCCTGAAGAAGTCTCCCACAATTTCATATAGGAGCAGGAAAAAATAAGTCACTCAAAACTAACTGTTGAAATCAGCAGACAGGGCTTAAAATAAAGTATTTTTCGTGAATGGTATGTATGGTATTCTAGATATTTCAACATACTGGATTTAGTTTACATGGGGTGTGGTGGTTTGAAAACTGTACATACCCCAGAAAAATATGTTCTTCTATTACTGTGGGTGTGGACCCATTTTAAGTAACATCTTGTGATGAGGCTATTTCAGTTAAGGTGTGACCCACCTCATTCATGGTGGTTCTTAATCTTTAACAGGATATTGAAATTCTGAGAGCCAGGGAAGCAAGAAGCTGAAATCAACGAAACCTGAAGAGAAGGGAGAGACTAGCAGAGACCACCAAGGGCCTTGTCCTGTGGCAAAGGAACCAAGGATCTCCAGCAGCCAGTCTTTTGGGAGAAAGCACTGCCTTGATGCTATATCCTGATTTGGACATTTTACGAGATTCTAACTGTAAGCAAATACCTATTGCTTAAACCACAACGTTTTATGGTATATTGCTTTCAGCAGCCTGGCAAACTAAAATATGATGTTTCTAGAATCCTGTCATACAGAAATGATTACAATTTCACCTCTTACTTTCCAATTCTTTTACTGTTATTTTACTTGCTTAATAGAAACACAATTCTGGAAGCAGAATCCAAATACTAGATATATAGAATTTCTTAGTCATTAATATCACTCATACAATGATCCACTTTCACAATCACCAGTGAAATGTACCTAGAAACCTAGAAAAACATGGAATGTTCATCAAGAGAAAAAGAAACAAATTGTGACAATGGAATGCTGTTCAGAAATAAGAAGAATGAACTACACAACATTAAGGAATCTCAAAGACATTAGATTACGCTAAAGGAGACATTTTGGAATTATAGAATAGACAAAACTAAATTACAGTGGAGCGGGTGGAGCTCCGTGGTTGAGCGCGCACTTCCAAGGTACGAGGTCCCGGGTTATCTCCTAAAAAATAGAAAGAAAAAAAAAAAAACACGAAACTACATTACGGTGACAGAAATCAGAACTATGGTTGCTACTGTTGTGGAACTCACTGAGAAAAGACACAGAGTTTTCTGGCGATGGTATAAAACACCCACCAGGACCGGCGTACACACACTGAGCGCCCACTGTATGCCAGGTCCGGCTCTGGGAGCTGAGGCCTCTTAAAGGGGACAAAACTGTAAAAACCCGGACATCATCAGGGTCGCGCCCACGAACACACTTTGTGGATCCTCACCTACAGACTTGACCGCCTTGGGTGAAACCGCGGCTGGCCCGGGTCCCAGTTTTCGCCTCCGCTCTCCTCAGCCCGAACCCCGGTACCCGTTTCAGCCCTTCTAGACCCGGGCTGCCGGTTCCCTCCCAAGCTTCAGGTTCAGCCTTCCGCTCTTGGTTACATCTTCCCTTCTCGGTCCTTCTCGGCCTCCTGGACCCAGGTTCCCGCTTCCTTCTTCTGCCCTTCTCAACCCGGGCTTCCGGTTGCCTCCTCGGCCCGCCCCGGCTTCCAGTTCCTTCTTAAGCCCTCCCGGGCAGGGTTTCCGATGACTTCCTCGGCCTGGACTCCGGTTCGTTCCTCGACCTCACCTCGCTCCTGGAGGACTACCAACCGCGACATCGCCTCCAGAGCGCGCCACAGCATGGGCGAACCGTCTGCGCCTGCGCATTCTTGAGCTGACTGGAACTCCCAGGAGTCTCCCGGGCTTGGCGCGCTTTTCCCGGCAGGTAGGCTCCGCTCTCCGCTGGAACGTCTGGATATTTTCGACTTTGAACTACGTTTCCCACAGGCCTCAGGGCCGTAAATGAACTTCGACCTTTCGGTCCCTTTCCGGTGGTGTACTGGTGGTTGGGTTTTGCTTGGCGAGTTGGGGTGACCCGTGTTGGGCTGCGGGAGAGGTTCCGAGTCCCCGGCACCTGGAACGCGGATGGGACGCACAGAGGCTGGAGCTTCAGGCCTGTATGTGCGTGAGCTGTGGACGATGAGGGTTGTGGTTGCGATTGTGTGACAGGGTCATGACAAGATGTTATTGTGAGAGAGAGAGAAAAAGAGAGTGTGTGTGACTGTGTGTGTGGGTCGGTATCCTGGTGTGTGCGCGCCAGGGAGGCCCTGACTGATACCTGATTAGGCTATTGGGACTCTGGTGGCGGAACCTATTGCGTGACCGCGGTCCTCGGTGACGTGGGTGTGTGACACTGTCCGCGGAAACGTGTGACAGCGCTGTTGTGACTGAATATAAGTGTGAACGAGGTGAAGGTTTTTGGTGTTAGTTTCTTTTTCCCCTTTATTCTATGACATTGTCAGAGTTGGGTTGTATTTCGTGTGGAGCTTCATTTCTCCAATTCTGTGGAAGAATGTCCGTTTGTGAGTATGAATATATCTGTGCCCGTGAGAACTCCGATACCTGTGTTAACTAGAGTCCCCCTGCGCTGAAGTGTGGCCTGTGATGTCTTCATCTGAGCCTCTCCTCCCCAGTATCCAGCGTAAGGAAATGGGGGCGATGGTGGAGTGTATGTGGCCCACCAAAAGGCCAGTCGTAGGTTCTACGTTTTTTTGGAACAGATTTCCCTAGATTCTCCGCTTCTGTTCTCACTCCCTGTAGCCAGAAAATCCAGCTGCAGAGAAATGGTCATAAGAGAAGTCATGGATTTCAGCCCTAGAATCAAAGTTCCAAGAGGAAAACACTTCAGACTTGCACTTGCCTCCAAGATTGGCTCCTGAGAAAACATGAGAGGATGGATACAGGAGTAGGATTCTTTCCTGGGAGAACCATCCTTGGGCACACTTTGGGGACCAGGTACTTGATTCAGAACAACATTCCCTAAGCTGTGCCCTCCTAGAAATTGCTGTGAACTTAGATTCCAGCTCTCAGCATTGGTAATGCTGAACTTTCTCTCTGATACTGGGAAAATTCAGCCATATTCTAGTTTCCCTCTTACTTTCATCTAGGTGTGTTTGTTGTGGGTAATGGGGCATGTCTGGTGGTAGACAGTGCGCTTTTTTTCAACCAGAGTCTCATGAATTCCTTTTTCTTGGTCCTGTAGTTCTGCAAGAGAAGGATCCTGAAGAGGAGAGCATCGCTACTTATTAAATGGCAAATTCAAGGTCTGTTTGTGTTTTCTCTTTGTTCTGCCAAATACATTATTGTTTTATAGAACATGGAATATTTGCTTTCCTTTTCTTAAATTACCCCGCCCAAATGTGACCTATCCATTTAACTGGTCCCCAGACCTTACCTTCCCAATTAATAATGGGACTATGGGTATGGGTACCCTTCTTCATTGCATTTCGAAATGTCCTTCTCCTTTTCAGTTAATATTCACACACTCAATGGATAAAGCATTCAATTCCTCCAAGTGTTCTCCCGCCTCCCCCCCCCCCAAAAAAAGATTTTGATGGTATAGAAATATACCTCTTGGAGGATAAGTTGGAGGTTTAATTTAGAATGTGACTTATTAAGGAGGAGATTAGGTAGGATAACACACCCTATATCTATGATCTTATTCACTGACTTGATTTTCAAACAAAGCTTAGTAGGAGATGGTTTGATTGATTTCTATCAGTAAGTGACAAAGTCTGTTTTGGAGACATTTAGGAGTAGGGATATGGTCAGAGATTTGTGCAGAAAGGACTGTGTCAACAAGGGCAAGGGTAGGGAATTTTTCCAGAGAATGCAAGTAATCTTGTTTGAAATTTGTCAGTGACTGTTTCAGACCACCTATTGGTGTAGTTTGTGAGGGGCAGTGTAGTATTTGAGCCTAGAACAGCACTGCCCAATACAAATATAATGCAAGCCTCATGTATAGTTTTAAAATTTCTCCTAACCACATGTTAAAAAGTAAAAAGGAACAGCTGCAATTGATTTTATTTAAACCAATATATCCAAAATTTTTTCAGCATGCAATGATATAAAAATCCTAATGAGATATTTTACATTCATATTTTCATACTAAGTTTTCAAAATCTGGTGCTTATACTGATTTTCAATTTGGACTCTAAATTTTCAATGGTTAAAGTGAAATGTAGTCCTACTAAAACAACAAGATGTGTTTAATAGAAAGATATTTTATATTGCTTTTATATTTAAATTCAAATTAAATTAAAAATTCATTTCCTTGGTCATACTAGCCACATTTCAAAGGGTCAGTGTTACAAAACTTTGTGTTTTACAGTTTCTTGTTTAAAAAATGAAGATAATAATCATATCAGATCCTTCTGTTTTTATGATGATTGGATACATTAATATGGGCAAAGTCCTAGAGCATTTAATAAGGGCCTGGCACTTAATAAGTCCTCAAGGGGGAAAAAAGGTGTTGTTGTTATGATCTAAGTGTTCCTCATAAATTTTCTATAAATCAAGAGCAATGAAAATATAAAGCTAATTTTGATGTGCACTTAAAAGGAATTTTTAAAAACAAGATTTGCAAATCCTAGTGTAGGGATTCTTAACCTGAGGCAATTTGACTCTATTTTGGGGCTCCAGGGCCAAAAATCTTTTGAAATTATATGCAAAATTTTTCTATATGATTCATAATGTATACTTTTCTTGGAAGAATGTCTGTAACTTTATGAGGTTACCTAAAGGCTACATAAGCTTAAAAAATTTTGACCCACTGATCTACATCAAAGACTGATACCTGAGAATGACCTTTAAGATGATATTCTACAAATATAGTTTCCTGTAATATGGGAAAAGTTAAGTTAATCACATTATATATATGTGTTATAATAGGCAAATAGGAAAAAGTATGAAGTTAGTCATAAAAAAAAAAATCATTAAGATGTAATATTACATAATATTTGTATATAGGAAAACACTCAAAATTGGTAATATTGTATATGAGTCCAATTTACTAATATAGCATTTGTCAGCAATTTTGCAAGAATGTATCTAAAATGATATTTTAATTAGCTATTGAATGGTAAAATGAAGGGATAAAGCCATATATAATAAGCATGTGCTTTGTGCCAAACAGGAGTCTAGCACACGTTTTCTTTCTTAGTCTGAAAGTGCCACCTACCTGAATTGTGTTAATTCAGGTATGAGAAACGTGAAGGTGCCTTACTTCATTGATGAGATACAGAAAAAGTTAGTAGGGGCAATTTTAATAAGTTAGAAGTTTATATTCTTAATCCATGGCTGTTGTCAAATTTAGAAATAGTCTTTTTTTTTTTTTTTTTTTTTAAAGATTTTATTTATTTATTCATTTATCGCCCCCTTGCTGCTTGTGCTCGCCCGGGTCAGCCAACCACGCCCTGCGGGCGGACCCGCCCTCCCAGGAGGCTCCGGGAACCGAACCCGGGGCCTCCCACATGGTAAACGGGAGCCCCACTGACTGAGCCACAGCCGCCTCCTAGAAATAGTCTTAATCATAGAACACAAAAACTCTATAGAATTTATTTAGAGTTTCTATGTTCTATAGAACACTGAAACTGTAGAAAATCAATTATAACATAATAGAGCATTCTTTTCTACCTCTTTAGATTTATATATACATATGTTTTACAAATATATTGGTATCGTACATCCTATTTTGTTCCCTGATTTTTCTCCTTATAATATATCTTAAATATTTTCCATATCCATAACTATTTTTGACAACTTCATTGTCTACCATGGTATTCCATTTCATAATTGATTTAACTAGTAACCTCCTGCTGGAGTTAGAAAGCTGGTCACTGCCTGAGTCTTTCCATCTACTTGTGCTGGTTCAGCTTCCATATCTTGACCACCTTTACTTACCCTCTTAGGACTTTGTCATTTAAGGAGATAGGATCATTGAGGAAAGTGTCATTGATTTCTGCCACATTACATGCCACATTTCTCTGCCCACTCAGATGGACTTACCCTGAGTTGTAATGTTGGACCTAAATAGTTTATTTAACCTATCACTAGTATTTCACTACTTAGAAATATCTATTTTCCCTTCTCTAATTCAAAATTTTCCCACCGGAATTTCTTGCTTCCTTTACTGTGACTTTAAAACTTTGAAGTGCTTGCCTGAATTTGGGTAGTACTGGTTTGAGATTCACAAATTTTGAAATGAGCAGCTTTGTTTTGCCGTATTATATATAGCTTCATATCCTGATCCTCTAGATAACTGTCTCAGCTTCCCTTAGCTCTTTTTGTACTGGCTTCTGCTCTGGTGACCAAGGTGCTGGTCTGAATTTCTGCATTGTCACAGCAGCTAAAATTCTACTTCTTTTTCTATAGCAAGTCTTTTGACTTTCAAGTCATATGAAATATTAGAGCAAGGGTTGATGCAGAGTAGTGACAATGGGCTGTGCCCAGGTAAATGGAGAACAACCAATAAGGTAGACTACATTATATAGAAAAATGCAAATCTCAAGACAGAAACCTGTAAGGTACCATGTAAGACACTCCACCAAAAGGCTATAGGCCTGTAAACAAAATTGGGACCTCTTCATCCTGATTTCTCAAAGATACTTCCCCATCACATCATTACACATACATCTCCTTTTATTACTTATACCACTGTAAAAGAGGGATGGATTAGCTCTACTGGGTTTTTTTGTTGGTTTTTTTTTGTTTGTTTGTTTTCATTTAAAAATATTAGAAAATACAGAAAAGGGTAAAAGGTCAAGATTATGAATTATTCCTCTACTTAGAAACAACTAGTGTGAACATTTCATTCCACATCCTGTCACCAGTCCCTCTATGAGTGATCACTTGCATATAGGAATATATATGTATTTTTTTCTTGGTAAAACTGGATCACAATATATGTATTGTTGTTTAACCTACTATATTTGTCTGCCAAAGGGGTGCCAATGCAAAGTACCAGAAATTTGTTGGCTTTTATAAAGGGTATTTATTTAGGGTAAAAGCATACAGTTACAAGGCCATAAAAAGTCCATCTCAAGGTTGCTTTCTCACCAGAATCAGTTGCCATGTGTTGAAGCAAGATGGTTGCTGACCTCTGTCTGGGGTCAGCTTCCCCTCCAGGCTTCCAATCCTCTCTCCTGGCATAGAGCTCATTCTGTCCAGGCCTTTTATATCAGTCTCAGCTGTTATGTTCTGTTCTCTTCCCAAGGCCAGCTACAGACTCTCAGGCAAATGGCTCATCTCTCCCTAAAAAAATGACAGAGCTCTCTCTTTTCCAGTGTGTCTTCTTGAGTGAGTGTCCCTTTATATCAGACTCAGCAAGGGAGCTGAGACTCAACCTGAGTCATGCCCTCTGACATAGTCAAATCAAAAAGCCTAATCTTAACAGGTAATCAAAGATATCTCAGCTGGGTTTAATGTAATCAAGGGTGTCACACCCAGAGGAATAGATGATAAGTTTTACAAACATAATCTTTCCTTTTTGGGATTCATAAATAATCTAAAACCGCCACACCTACCTTCCATCCTACAACAAGTAGTGAATATGTTCTTATGCTATTGTTTTTTACTGGCTACAATTTTTTCCATTGTAATGGATTTACTATTTGAAGGGCACTTAGGTTCTTTTTAGTTTGTGGCTGTGGTAAACAATGTCTTTCTGCACACTCCTGTATTCATCTTTGTATATATGTTCGGTTATTTTCTTCGACCAGAATCCAGACATTCTTATTGTTAAGACACAGAGTTAAATTCTTCTGATACATTATTTTAAATATCCCATTTGATTTTGCCAGTGTAAAATATGCCATGAGAGTCTATTTCTCCACAATCTAACTAATATAATATATTTTCAGTATTTTAAATATCAAATAAATATATAATGGTACTTCATTGTTGCTTTAATATGCATCTCCTTAATTAGTACTATGCTTCAGTATCTTTTGGCAGGTTATAGATTATTTCTAATTTTTCAGCAAATTCCCTATCCTCAGGTGTCACACCATAATGAAATTCTGAGTCACAGAGGGAAGACCTGAGGTGGTTAGAGGAATATGTATTCAAAACTCACCTCTGCCATTTACCTTTGTGTTTTCATTTTTATTTTTTTAAATTGAAGTATAACTTAAACCACACAAATCTTATTGTATAGCTCAGTATTTTTTAACATATATATATCTATCTATCCATGTAACCACCATTCAGATCAAGATACAAGATATAATCAACACTCAAGAATGCTCCCTCCTGCTTCCCCCCAGTCATTATTCTACCCCTCCCCCCACAACAAAAATAACCACAATTATAATAAATAAGTTTTAGCTGGCTTTGAAGTTCATGTAAATGGAATCTTATGTTACATATATGTTTTCATCTGGTTTCTTTTGCTCACCGTCAGGTTTGTGAGAGTCATATGCTATTTGCTCAGTTGATTGTTAAGTAGTCTTCCATTATAGCAATGGAGCTGATACTATTTTCCCCTACTTATGTTAGTTAGCATTTTGGGGAAATTATGAAAAGTGTAGCTAAAATTGTTCATTTACATATATTTTGATGAATAGAAACATTTTGTTGGGCATATGCTCAAGAGTGGAAATGCTAGGTCATAGCATGTATTTTATTTTAAATAAAATGTTATTTAAAAAAATGTTATTGAAATTTATCATTTATAAATGAACATATACATAAACAACAAGTTTAGTAAAAGTTGTAAACTTAAAAAACAAACATGCGTATCATCATACTGGGCTCCCATACATCACCCATCAACAACACCTTGCATTGTTGTGAAATATTTGTTACAAACAATGAAATAGCAACATCAAAATATTGCTAACTATAGCCCATATCTTACATTTGGTGTATTTTTTTCCCCAATCCACCCGATTTTTAACACCCTGTATTAGTTTATACATTTGTTATAGTTCATGAGATAATGTTCTCATATTTATCTTTTTAACCACAATCCATGTATAACACAGATAATGCAATTCCACTACTACATTCTCTGTGTTATACATCCCCATATTTTGTACAATCGATTCAGAGTGTACACTCAGTGGCTCTCGTTTTCGTCACAGAGTTGTGCTGTCATCATCTTAGTCAATTTTAGAACGTTTTCATTACTCCAAAAGGAAAAATCCTATACCCCCTTATATGTACCTATAGTTTTCTCTTAGATTGATATAATATCTTCTTTGCCATTGCTGCAAAAATATTACAATATTACTGTTAATTATTGTCCATAAGTTACATTAGTTGTAATTTTCCCATGTATCACCATATTCTTAATGCTTTGTAAAAGGGAACCTTATTAGGTTATTAACCACAGTCTTCACCACTGAAATCACTATGTTATACATACCCTAGATTCTCTAATTTCCTTTCAATTGACATATACATCCACCAACTACCTCTTTCAGCACGATCTCATTTATAAATCAGCAACATTAGTTGTATTCACTATAATGTGTTACCATAAATTCTATTCATTTCCACTAAATAAAATTTACAGTAACCCTTATTAAAAATTCTACATACATTGAGCATCAGCTCCCATGCTCAACGTACATTCTATTTCCTAGTAACCTATAGCCTAAAGTTTACCTCTGTGACTTTACTCATCATATTTAGTTCAATATCATTTTAGTGAGACCATACAATATTTGTCCTTTTGTGTCTGGCTTTATTTCACTCAACATAATAGCCTCAAGGTTCATCCATGTTGTCATATGCATCCCAATTTCATTTCTTCTTACAGCTGACTACACCACATTTTGTTTAGCCATTCATCAGTTGATGGACACTTGGGCTGGTTCTGTATTTTGGCAATTATGAATAGTACTGCTATTAACATTGGTATGCAAATGTCAGTTCATGTCCTTGCTTTCACTTCTTCTGAATATATTCCAGGGGGGCAGATGTGGCTCAAATGGTTGGGCGTCTGTCTCCCATATGGAAGGACCTGGGTTCTATCCCCGGGACCTCCCGGTAAAATAAAAACAAAAACAAAAAAAACGGAATATATTCCAAGTAATGGGACGTCTGGATTATATGGCAGCCCTATATTCAGCTTCTTGAGGTATGGCCAAACTGTCTTCCACAGAGGCTGTACCATTCTTCATTCCCACCAAAAGTGAAAGAGTGTTCTTATTTCTCCATATCCTCTCTGGCACTAGTAGTTTTCTGTTTTTTTGATGATGGTCATTCTATAAGGTGTGAAATAGTATCCCATAGTTTTGATCTGCATTTCCTTAATAGCCTGTGATATTGAACATTTGCTTTTTGGCAAGTTTTATTTCCTCTTTGGAGTAATGTTTATTCAAGTCTTTTGCCTATTTTTTAATTGGGTTACTTGTCTTTTTATTGTTGAGTTGTATGATCTCTTTATATAACATGGGTATCAAACCCTTGCCAGATATGTGGTTTCCAAATATTTTCTTCCATTGAGTAGGCTGCCCTTTTACTTTCTTGACACTTTTGAAGAACAAAAGTGTTAAAATTTGAGGAAGTCCCATTTATCTAATTTTTCTTTTGCTGCTCATGCTTTGGGTAAAAGGTTTAAGAAACTACTGCCTATCACAAGATCTTGAAGATGTTTGCCTATATTTTATTCTAGAAGTTTTATGGTTGTAGCTTTTATATTTAGACCTTTGATCACTTTTGAGTTAATTTTTATATAAGGTATGAGATAGGGGTCCTCTTTCTTTCTTTTGGATATGGATATCCAGTTTTCCCAATACCATTTCTTGAATAGACTGTTCTGGCCCAGCTGTGTAGGCTTGACAGCCTTGTAAAAAATCACTTGACCATAGATGTGAGGGTCTGTTTCCGAATTTGTGATTCTATTCCATTGGTCAATATGTCTCTCTTTATGCTATCTGTCCAGATGTTCTATCCAATGCTGAGAATGGTGTATTGAAGTCCCCAACTATTATTGTAGAGACGTCTATTTCTCCAGTTTAGCCAGTGTGTGCCTCATGTATCTTGAGGTACCCAGGTTAGGTGCATAAATATTTATTACATTTATTTCTTCTTGTTGTATTGCCCTTTTATTAATATATAATGACCTTCTTCACCTCTTAAAACAGTTTTGCATTTAAAATACATTTTCGTCTGATATTAGTATCGCTACTCCAGGTATTTTTTGATTACTATTTATGTGGAATATCTTTTTCTTACCTTTCACTTTCAACCTGCTTGTGTCCTTATATCTGAGGTGTGTTCTTGTAGACAGCATATAAATGGATTATGTTTTTATTCATTCTGTCAGTCTGTGTCTTTTGAGGGAATTCAATCTATTAATGTTCACTGTTATTAGTGTAAAGGTATTACTTACTTTGTCCATTTTATCTTTTGGCATTCCATTGACATATCTTACTATTTTTTTTATTTTTATTTTTATTTTTTTTACCGGGAGGTCCCGGGGATCGAACCCATGTCCCTCCATATGGGAGATGGATGCCCAACCAGTTGAGCCACATCCGACCCCTTTTTTTTTTTTTCTTTTTTTTTTTTTCATATCTTACTATTGTCTGACTTTTTACCTTTTAAGTTACCCTTACTAATAATATTCATTTCTACACTCTTCTCCAAATCTCTTGTCCTTGTTTTTTTCTTTCAGGCTCTAGAACTCCCTTTAGTATCTCTTGTAAATCTGGTCTTTTGGCAACATACTCTTTCAGTTTTTATTTGTCTGTGAAGACTTTAAACTCACTCTTATTTTAGAAGAACAGTTTTGCCAGATAAAGAATTATTGGCTGGCAGTTTTTCTTTTTCAGTACTTTAAATACATTATACCACTTCCTTTTCCCTAAGTGATGAGAAATCACTTATTGAGGTTCCCTTGTAGGTGATGTATTGCTTTTCTCTTGCTGCTTTCAGAATCCTTTTATTTCTGGTATTTGTTGTTTTAAATAGTAGGTGTCTCGTATTAGGTCTATTTGGATTTATTCTGTTTGAGGTGTGTTGTCCTTCTTGGATATTGATATTTATGTGTTTCATAAGGGTTGGAAAATTTTCAGTCATTATTTCCTCAAATATTCTTTCTGCCCCTTTTCTGTTCTCTTCTCCTTTTGGGAAACCGAAAACGCATATGCTTGTGCATTTTGCATTGTCATTAAATTCCCTGTTCCGTTTTTTCCATTCTTTTCTCTTTCTGTTCTCCTGTCTTTTCAGGTTCAGATGTTCTAATCCTGTCCTCCATCAATTCAAATCTCCTGCTATCTGCCTCTAATGTATTTTTTTAGGAGGTACCAGGGATTGAACCCGGGACCTCCTACCTGGGAAGCAGATGCTCAAACCACTGAGCTACATCCACTCCCCTCTAATGTACTTTTTTTCTTTTTTCTATACTTGTTAGCATGTACTATTTTTTATTTTTATTTTTTAAAAAGATATTTAGATTACATAAATTTTACATAAAAATATAGATGATTCTCATATACACCGCTCCCTACACCTCCCACATTTTCCCATATTAACAACATCCTTAATTAGTGTGGTATATGCATTACAATTCATGAAAACATTTGGAGCATTGCCACTAAGCATGGATTATAGTTTACATTGTAGTTTACACCATCTCTTATACAATTTTGTAGGTTTTGGCAAGATACATAATGACATGTATCTGTCTTTGTAAGGTCATTCAGGACAGTTCCAAACTCCCCAAAATGCCCCCATATTTCACCTGTTTTTCCCTCTCCCTGCCCTCAGAACCTCCAGTGGCTACTGTCTCCACATCAATGATATAATTTCTTCCATTGCTAGAGTCACATTAAGTCTATAGTAGAATACCATTAAGTCTACTTTAGTACATAGTTCATTCCCCAATCCTGAGGATTCTGGGATGGCGATGCCCACTCCACCTCTAATTCAGAGGGGACTTTGATCCCATGGGGCAGATGGATGGGATTCACTTGCTTGCAGTTGTAGACTCTCTTGGTTCCTTGGGATGGTCATTGTCCATCATCATCTCCTTGTTAGTTGTCCTTGGTGAGTCCAATGAACTGGAGAGTAAGTGTTGCGATCTGTTGAGATTCAGGGCCCAGCTGGCAATATGGACAGCCCAAAGATTTTAGATTCTTGAACGTACACCTATCAACCCTAGTACTAATTATAAGTTCAAATAGAAGGGTCAAAAAATCCATGTTTAGGGAAACCACCACTGAGTCCCACTCTGTCACACAGGGGAGCATAAATTCCAAAGTAGGGCCCACTGGCAAGACATCAAACTCCTGAGCTATCTACCCTGACTATAGTGTCTGGATGTTTCTAGAACCCTCACAAGCCCCATTATTTGAGGTAGTATTTACTTTGGCAGTCAATGAGATTCTGCTGAGACATGCATAAGCGTAACCTCTGGAATGAACTCCCAACTCACTTTGAAGTCTCTTAGCCATATAAACTCATTTGTCTTTACCTTTTCCCCCTTTTGGTCAAGGTCTTTTTCTAGTTGCATTGGTACCTCTAATGTATTATTTTTTCCTAATGTATTTTTAATCTCATCCATTATGTCTTTCATTCCCATAAGCTCTGTTAATTTTCTTTGCAGGCTTTCAAATTATGCTCATCCATTGTCTTCTTAATATCCTTTATCTCTTTAGTCATATTTCCCTTTAACACCTTGAATTAATTTAGGAGATTTGTTTGATTATCATTGATTAGTTGTCTTAAATCCTGTAATTTGTCAGGATTTTTGTTTTTTTCTTTTAGCTGGGCCATCTCTTCCTGTTTTTTAGTATGGCTTATAATTTATTACTGCTGTCTAGGCATCTGAATATGTTGGTGAATTTTTACTCTGATGGTCAATTTCTCTCTTGCCTAGTGGTTTTGTTTCATGTGTCTTCTTTGATTTTTGGTTCAATTTATTCTAAGTCTTTAAAATTGCCCAACATAAGTTATAAAAATAGGACCAGGGACTCGCTAATGGGGTACAGATCTGCCCTCAGGAGTTTGGGACAAGAGACACCTAAAAGCGTTTTTTTTCTTTGCAGTTCCCTGGCCGACCAGCAGATGGTGCTTGTCAGCAAATCTTTCCACAGAGGTGATGCTTTCACCCTCCACTTGCCAGTGATTCTGGTCTGGTCAGAACCGAGATTCAAAGCAAGCTCTGCTGGCCAAATTCACGGAAGAGAAATCACTCTCTGCTCTGCACCATACCCTCCCTCTTACCAGGGAGGAAGATGTCTGTTCCCCTCTCCACTGGCTGCAATGAGCCACGAGTTTTATCCAGGCTGTTCACCTTGAGCGTGGGGAATGGGTTCCATTCCCGGACCACAAAGGTTAGCAACTCATGGCTTACATTTCAACTTCTTCCCTCACCCTTCTGGATGATGTGCAGCACTCTCCTGGTCTGCAGAGCAGTTCCTTTGGATGGCTTTTTGCCCTTCCTCCATTGTTTTTATGAGATAGTTGAGCTCTGCCTACTTATTCTGACACCATCTTCCTGGAAATCTGTCAGCATGTATGTTGCTTTAGGAGATCTTGTCAAGTAGTTGCCCAAGTGGTTGAAACAGTTCTCACTCGACAGCAATTAGGGGTTTACAGTAGTAACAAGTAAAACAATACATAAATTAACTTCTAGGAATGCTATAAAGCTGAAATTAGGAATGAGTTTTACATTTTATTTTGAACACTTAAGAGATGCTTTCCAGATATTTGTTCCTACTTGATTCCTGTGAATGGCTACATACAACTCTGCATGCACTGATGCCATCTGGTATTGCTTTTTTTTTTTTAAAGATTTTATTTATTTATTCATTTATCCCCCGCTTGCTGCCTGTGCTCGCTGGGTCAGCTAACCACGCCGTGCGGGCGGGCCTGCCTTCACCAGGAGGCCCTGGGAACCGAACCCGGGGCCTCCCATGTGGTAAACGGGAGCCCTACTGATTGAGCCACAGCCGCTTCCCCTGGTATTGCTTTTTAACCTTTCTGGAATCCATTTACTGAAAAATAAAGACATTTTCATATCTCAAAAAAAAAAATTTAATTTGTAGGGTAAGGGTTGACAAACATTTTATGTTAAAAGACAGTATTAAATATCTTTGGCTTTGTGGATCATATGGTTCCTGCCATTGTAGCACACAAACAGCTACAGACAATATGCAACTGAATGAGTATAATTGTATTCCAGTAAAACTTTTATTTACAAAAATAGGCAGAGGGCCAGATTTGACCTGTGGGCTGTATTTTGCTGACCTCTACTCTAGTGCAGTGTTTCTCAAGTTTTTGTTCATTATCACCCTTCCATCCTTTTTAGACTTTTTCCTAATTGTTCCCCCCCGCACCATGAAATTTTAATACCACAGATGTATTGTGTATCTCTTTATGAATATATGTATATCTGTGCTTTATACATAAAAAGAGTAAAACTTTTGTTGTCTCTTAAAACTGGTTTTCACCCCATTGAGGGCAATATCGCCCCTGTTGAGAATGCATGCCTTAGCGTAATTGCTAAAAGAATAATATGAGGATGTATAATAGAACATTTAACAGTGGAGGGAAAAAATGGAATAATAAATAATGCTTGATTAATCCAAAAGAAGTCAAGAAAGGAGAAAGAGGGAACATGGTACAGCTGGGACAAATAGAAAACAAATAACAAGGTAATAGGCTTAAATCCTATAAATATTTTAAAGATAAAAGTACTAAACAGTCCATATTAAAAATAAACATTGTCAAGTTGGATAAAAAAACAAATGCCAACCATTCACTGTTTATAAGAGAACCATTTTAGTTTTTTAAGATTTATTTTATTTATTCCACCCCCACCCCCACCTTGCTCATTGTTTTGTGCATGCTTGTCTGCTTTCTGTGTGTTCTTCTGTGTCTGCTTCTCTTCTCTTTAGGCGGCGCTGGGAACCAATCCTGAGACATTCCGGAGTGGAAAAGAGGCATTCAATCTCTTGTGCAACCTCAGCTCCCTGATCTGCTGTATCTCTTATTCTCTCTCTTCTGTGTCTCTTTTTGTTGCGTCATCTTGCTGCGCCAGCTCTCTGCATGGGCCAGCACTCTTGTGCAGGCCAGCACTCTGCGTGGGCCAGCACTCAGCATGGGCCAGCTCTCTGCTCAGGCCAGCTTGCCATGTGGGCCAGCTTGCCTTTCACTAGGAATCCCCAGGAATTGAACCCCGGACCTCCTATATGGTAGAAGGGAGCCCAATCACTTGAGCCACATCTATTTCCCAAGAAGAAGGACCCATAGAGATTAAAAGTAAAAGAATAGAAAAAGATAAAACAAGCTAATGGTATCCAAGAAAAAGCTGATGTAGCTATATTAATATCTCCAGAGTACACTTGAAGGCAAGGAGTATTATGAGCTATAAATGGAGCTATTTCATTATGACACAGGAAATCATTCAAAAGGAAGATAAAACAAGACTTAGTTTTTCTGACCTTCATACAATGTTTTCAAGATTCATCCATGTTGTAGCATGTATCAGTACTTCATTCCATTTTGTGGCCAAATAATATTCCATTGTATGAATATACAATTTTTTGTTTACCCATTGATCTGCTGATGGACATTTGGATAGTTTCTGCCTTTTGGCTATTAGGAAGAATGCTGCTGTAAACATGCATATACAGATTTTTATGTGGGCATGTTTTCATTTTTCTAGGGTACATATCTAAGAGTAGAGTTGCAGTTAGTGTGGAAAGTCTATGTTTAATTGTTAGAGGAACTGCTGTATTGTTTTCCAAAGTGACTACACCATTTTACATCCCCACTAGCAAGGTGTGAGTGTTCTGATTTCTCCACATCTTCCCTAGTACTTGCTATTATATGATTTTTTTTAATTATATACATCCTAATGGGTATAAAGTGGTAGATATCACATTATGGTTTTGATTTGTCTTTTCCAAATGGCTAATGGCATTGAGCATATTTTCATGTGTTTACTGGCCATTTATATATCTTCTTTGGAGAAATATCTATTTAAGTCTTTTGCCCAGTTTTTAATTGAGTTGTCTTTTTATTGTTGAGTTGTAAATGTTCTTTATTTATACTGTTTACTAGACCTTTATCATATACATGATTTGCATATATTTTCTCCCATTCTGTGGTATAGATATCACTCCTGTTTTCTTGATAGTATAATTTTGACACAGGAAACTTTTAAATTTTGATGAAGTCCAATTTATTTCTTTTTTCTTTTTAGCTCATGCTTTTGGTGTCATATCTAAGAATCTTTTCTAAAATCTAAGTCATGATGATTTACTCTTATATTAAGATATAGTTTTAAGTTATACATCTAATTCTTTGGTCCATTTTGAGTTGTTTTATATGTGGTGTGAGTTTAGAGTCCAATTGCTTTCTTTTGTATGTGGTTATCCACTTATCCAAGCAATATTTATTTTAAAGACAATTCTTTCCTCATTGAATTATCTTGGCACTGATGTAGAAAATCAGTTGACTGTCACATGGGTTTATTTCTAGACTCAGTTCTATTTCATTGCTCCGTATGTCTGTCCTTATGCCCATACCACACTGTTGTAATTACTCTAGCTTTATAGTAAGTTTTTTTTTTTTAACTTTATTTTGTACATTTAATAATTGAAGATATAAGCAATTAAAAACTAAAAAGTAAACACAGATTAATAATTATATATACTTCTCAATTAAATGTACTGGATACATATAAAAATTTTTTAAATCAAACAATATGTTACACAATATATTTGGTTCATAGTAACACATTCATACAGTACTTGTCCTTTAGTGTCTGACTTGCTTCACTCAACATAATGTCCTCCAGGTTCATCCATGCTATCATATGTTTTATGACTTCATTTCTTCTTAAAGCTGTATAACATTCCATCATGTGAATAGACCACAATTTGTTTACCCATTCGTCTGTTGATGGACACCTGGGTTGTTTCCAACTTTTGGCAATAGTGAATAATGTTGCTGTGAACATTGGCATGCGGATGTCTGTTCATGTCACTGCTCTCAGTTCTTCTGGCATGTGGCAATACCCAGCAGTGGTATTTCCAGGTCACGTGACAAGTCTATATTCAACTTCTTTAGGTACTGCCAAACAGTCCTCCGTAGTGGCTGTACCATTCTGCATTCCCAACAGCAGTGAAGAAATGTTCCTATCTCTCCACATCCTCTCCAACACTTGTAGTTCTCTGTCTTTTTAATACTGGCCATTCTGATAGGTGTGAAATGATATCTCATTGTAGTTTTGATTTGCATTTCCGTAATCATGAGGGATGTTGAGCATTTCTTCATGTGTGTTTTTGCCATTTATATTTCTTCTTTGGAGAAATGTCTATTCAAGTCTTTGGCCCATTTTTTAATTGGGTCGTTTGTCTTTTCATTTTTGAGTTGTAACATCTCTTTATATATCCTGGATATTAAACCCTTATCAGATATTTGATTTCCAAATATTTTTTCCTATTGAGTTGGCTGCCTTTGCACCCTTTTGACAAAGTCCTGTGAGGTGCAAAAGTGTTTAATTTTGAGGAGGTCCCATTTATCTACTTTTTCTTTTGTTGCACATGCTTTGGGTATAAGGTACAAGAAACCACTACCCACTACAAGGTCTTGAAGATTTTTCCTACATTTTCTTCTAGTAGTTTTATGGTCCTAGCTTCTATATTTAGATCTTTGATCCATTTTGAGTTGATTCTTGTATAGGGGGTGAGATAGGGGTCCTCTTTCATTCTTTTGGTTATAGATATCCAGTTCTCCCAACACCATTTGTGGAAGAGACTGTTTTTTCCCATTAACGTGGGCTTGGTAGGTTTGTCAGTTGACTGTATAGGTGAGGGTATATTTCTGGATTCTCAATTCTATTCCACTGATTGATGTGTCTATCTTTATGCCAGTACCATGCTGTTTTGACCACTGTGGCTTTGTAATATGTTTCAAGGTCAGGCAGTGAAATTCCTCCCACATTGCTCTTCTTTTTTAGAATGCTTTTGGCTATTCGATGCACTTACCCTTCCAGATGAATTTGGTAATTGCCTTCTCTAATTCTGTAAAGTAAGCTGTTGGGATTTTGATTGGTATTGCATTGATTCTATAAATCAGTTTGAGCAAGATTGACATCTTCACGATATTTACTCTTCCAATCCATGAACACGGAATGTCTTTCCATTTGTTTAGGTCTTTTAAAATTTCTTTTAGCATTGTTTTGTAGTTTTCTGCATATAGGTCCTGTACTTCCTTGCTTAAATTAGCTCCTAGGTATTTGAGTCTTTTTGTTGCTATTGAAAATGGAATTTTTCCCGTGATTTCCTCCTCAGGTTGTTCAGTACTAGTGTACAAAAACATTACTGATTTTTACGTGTTGATCTTGTATCCTGAACTCATTTATTAGTTCAAGTAGCTTTGTCGTGGAAACTTCAGGATTTTCTAAGTACAGGATCATGTCATCCGCAAACAGTGAGAGTTTTACTTCCTCTTTTCCTATTTAGATGCCTTTAATTTCTTTTTCTTGTCTAATTATCCTAGCTAGAACTTCTAGTACAATGTTGAATAACAGTGGTGACAGGGGACATCCTTGTCTTGTTCCCAATCTTGGAGGGAATGCTTTTGACCTTTCCCCATTGAGTATGATGTTGGCTGTGGGTTTTTCATATATGCCTTTTATCATATTGAGGAATTTTCCTTTTATTCCTATCTTTTGAAGTGTTTTTATCAAAAAAGGATGCTGGATTTTGTCGAATGCCTTCTCTGCGTCTATTGAGATGATCATGTGGTTTTTTCCCTTCAATTTGTTAATGTGGTTTATTACATTGATTGATTTTCTTATGTTGAACCAGCCTTGCATACCAGGAATAAATCACACTTGGTCATGATGTATAAGTCTTTTGATATGCTGTTGGATTCGATTTGCAAGTTTTTTTTTTTTTTTTTTTTTTTAATTTTATTTATTTATTCATTTATTCCCCCCTTGCTGCTTATGCTCGCTGGGTCAGCTAACCACGCCGTGCGGGCGGGCCTGCCCTCACCAGGAGGCCCCGGGAACCGAACCCGGGGCCTCCCATATGGTAAACGGGAGCCCTACTAATTGAGCCACAGCCGCTTCCCAGCAAGTATTTTGTTGAGAATTTTTGCATCTATGTTCATGAGAGAGATTGGTCTGTAATTTTCTTTTCTTGTAGAATCTTTATCTGGTTTTGGTTTTAGGGTGATGTTGGCTTCATAAAATGTGTTGGGTAATTTTCCCTCCTCTTTAATTTTTTGGTAGAGTTTAAACAGGATTGGTGTTAATTCTTCTCGAAATGCTTGGTAGAATTCACATGTGACGCCATCTGGTCCTGGACTTTTCTTTGCTGGGAGATTTTTGATGGTGGATTCAATCTCCTTAAATGTGATTTCTTATTTCTTGTAGCATCAGTGTAGGTTGGTTATGTGTTTCTAGAAATTTCTCCATTTCATCTAGGTTGTCTAGTTTGTTGGCATATAGTTTCTCATAATATCCTATTATGATTCTTTTTATTTCTGTGGGGTCATTTGTAACTTCTCCCCTTTCATTTCTGATCGTATTTATTTGCATCTTCTCTCTTTTTTTCTTTGTTAGCCTAGCTAGGGGTTTGTCAGTTTTATTGATTCTCTCAAAGAACCAGCTTTGGTTTTGTTGATTTTCTCTATTGTTTTCCTGTTCTCATTTTCCTTTATTTCTGCTCTCATCTTTATTATTTCTTTCCTTCTGCTTGCTTTGGGATTGGTTTGCCGTTCTTTTTCTAGTTTCTCTAGTTGTTCAGTTAAAACTTTCCTGTTTTTTAATATAGGCATTTAGGGCTATAAATTTCCCTCTCAAGACTGCCTTCGCTGTATCCCATAAGTTTTGATACATTCTGTTCTCATTTTCATTTGTCTCAATATATTTACTGATTTCACTTGCAATTTCTTCTTTGACCCACCGATTATTTAGGAGTATGTTGTTCAGTCTCCACACATTTGCAAATTTACTTTTTTCCTGTCTATTATTGATTTCTAGTTCCATTCCATTATGATCTGAGAAGGTGCTTGGTATAATTTCAATCTTTTTGTATTTATTGAGAGCTTCATTGTGACCCAGCATGTGGTCTATCCTGGAGAAAGATCCATGGGCACTTGAGGCAAATGTGATAACCCTCTGAGTTTACCTGCAGTTGTTCTGTATATATGTCTGTTAGGTCTAACTTGTTTATCATATTGTTCAAGTTCTCTGTTTCCTTGTTGATCTTCTGTCTAGTTGTTCTACCTAATGATGTGAGTGGTGTGTTGAAGTCTCCAATGATTATTGTAGAAATGTCTCTTTCTCCCTTCAGTTTTGCCAGAGTTTTTCTCATATATTTAAGGGCACCCTGGTTAGTTATGTAGATATTTATGACTGGTATATCTTCCTGGTAGATCGTCCCTTTTATTAATTTGTAATGACCTTCTGTATCTCTTATAAGTTTTTTGCATTTAAAGTCTGTTTTGTCTGATATTAGTATAGTTACTCCTGCTCTTTTCTGTTTACTATTCGCATGGAGTATCTTTTTCCAACCTTTCACTTTCAGCCGGTTTGTATCCCTGGGTCTGAGGTGAGTTTCTTGTAAGCAGCATATGGATGGCTCATGTTTTTTTATCTACTCCATCAGCCTGTATCTTTTGATTGGGAAGTTTAATCCACTCACATTCAATGATATTACTGTCAATGCATAATTTACTTCCTCCATTTTATTCTTTGGTTTTCATATGTCATCTTGTTTTTGTCTCTCTTTTTACTCTTTTGGTTATCCTTTCTGCTTTTCTTTCTTCTATACTCTCTTCCAAGCCTCTCTCTCCTGTCTTTTTCTTTCAGTTCTAAGTTTTCATTTATTTTATTTATTTATTATTTTTTTAAATTTTATTTATTTATTCATTTATCCCCCCCTTGCTGCTTGTGCTCACTGGGTCAGCTAACCACGCCGTGCGGGCGGGCTTGCCTTCACCAGGAGGCCCCGGGTACCGAACCCGGGGCCTCCCATATGGTAAATGGGAGCCCTACTGATTGAGCCACAGCCGCTTCCTTAAGTTTTCCTTTAATATTTCCTGCAAAGGTGGATTCTTTTTTGTAAACTCTCTTAGCTTCTGTTTGTGAGTATTTTATACTCACCTTCATATTTGAAGGACAGTTTGATTGGATAAAGAATTCTCAGCTGGCAGCTTTTCTCTTTGTTTCCTAATTGTATCATACCACTGTCTTCTCGCCTCCATGGTTTCTGAAGAAAAATCTGCACTAAGTCTTACTGGATATCCTTGTACGTGATCGTTTGCTTCTCTCTGCTGCTCTGAGAATTTTCTCTTTATCTTTGACATTTGACATTCTGACTTGTCTTGATGTAGGTCTATTTGGATTTATTCTGATTGGGGAACAGTATGCTTCTTGGACATGTAAGTTCATTTCTTTTGTGAGAGTTGGGAAATTTTCAGCTATTATTTCCTCAAATTTTCTGCCCCTTTTCCTTTCTCTTCCCCTTCTGGAACTCCCATGACACGTATGTTGTTGCATTTTGTGTTGTCATTCAACTCTCTGAGCCCCTGCTCAATTTTTTTCCATTCTTTTCTCTCTTCAATTTTAGCTACTCTGTCTTCGGTATCACTTATTCTTTCTTCTATCATTTCAAGTCTGCTGTTGTATGCCTCAAATGTGTTTTTGACCTCACCTATTGTGTCTTTCATTCCCATGAGCTCTATTAGGATTCAAATTCTTCTTTGCGTTCGCTCAATGACTTATTCTTTCTTCTGTCATTTCAAGTCTGCTGTTGTATGCCTCAAATGTGTTTTTTACCTCACCTATTGTGTCTCATTCCCATGAGCTCTATTAGGATTTCAAATTCTTCTTTGCGTTCGCTCAATGACTTCTTGATGTCATTTATCTCTTTAACTATATTGTCTTTCAACTCATTAATTTGATTTTGGAAATTTGTGCTCATCTTGCTGATTAGTTCTCTCAAATTCTGCATCTATTCTGGGACTTTGATGTATTCCTTTCCTGGACCATGTCTTCTATTTTCTTAGTATGGCTCATAATTTTTTGCTGGTGTTTATGTATCTGGTTAGGATGCAGTTTACTCAGATTCTCAATCTCTTTCTCTTTTATAAGGATTTAGTGGCAGGAGGCTGTGAATTACCAAAGCTCTTTGGTTTTTGGCTCAACCTGGATTTTAGGATTGTCCTCCTGGTTGCTCAAAACTGGGCACTGTACCCAGTAATTGGTTGTAGAGTCACTTCCTAGGGCCTTGGGCAGGGGGACTGTAGAGGCCAGGAAAAGCCTCCCCTACTTATTTTTAATTTTCTTATGTGCACTTCATTGGCCTACCAGGAGATAGCGCTCTTTTGGTAGCTCTCAAAATAATGCCTGGTTGGAGTGTATTTGTTGAAACACAGACCAGATCAATGTGATAGAGCTTCCTTGTCTGGAGGCTAAAAGCCTTGTAATTCAAGCTTTCTGAGACAGTTCTCCAGTTTTCTCTGGCAGCCCCCTCCCTTTTCCTAGCTAGGAAATATTTCCACTCCCCTCTGGGTCCTCAACAATCAGATCCTGTTAGCAGAGGAGGTTTGTATATCTTTAGCCCCTTGCAGGCTCCAAGGCAAACAATGGCATAGCCCCACCCAGTCAGGAAGGGCTCTAGGGACAGGGCAGACCAAACCTGTGAGTCAAAAGCCGAGTCAGCCCCAGGCTCTCTCTCCCCTCTCCAGTGGAGTCCTCAACAATTAGTCCAGGCTAGAAGAGAGGGAGATTGGGAGGGTCAGATTTCTCCAGTCCTTCCACTGGCTCCCAGGGCAAACCACTATATGGTCCCACCTGGCCTTGTAGGGCCTGTGGGGCACTGCAGCCCAAATTTGTGGGTCAGAACCTGAGTCAGCCTTAGGCTTTGTACCTGTCTCTCCCCTTTCCTGGGGTGGTAGATCCCTGGAGCCCCCCTTGTCTGTAGTCACAGGTCCAGAGGCCTGAGGATTCTAAAGAGTCTTTAGTGTGGGGGAGGGTGCTGACAGCAGCAGCCGCTGCTGGTTCCAACTCATGCTTCTGTCATCACGATTTCCCTCTTTTGTCCCTCTCTCCTCTGAGTGGTGTGCAGCCTTCACCTCTTGTCCTAAACCCTAGAAGATCTTTTTTCGGGCTGTTTCAGCCTGTCCTCTAAGTTATTTTTCTGGAGAAGAGATTCCTGTGTCTTACTAGTCTGCCATCTTCCTGGAAATCCTATAATAAGTTTTTAATTTGGAAGTGTGAGTCCTCCAATTTTGTTCTTTTTCACAATTGTTTTGACAATTCCAGGTCCCTTGAAATTCCACATAAATTTTAGAATCACTTTGTCAATTTCTACAAAGAAGCAATCTAAATTTCTGATAAGGAATGTATTAAATCTGTAGATCAGTTAGGAGAGTATTGCTATCTTTACAATATTAAGCCTTCTTATCCATGAACATGGGATGTTTTTCCATTTATTTGAATCATCTTTAATTTTTTTCAACTGTTTTGTAATTTTCAGAATATATAATTTGTACTTATTCTGTTAAATTTATTCCCAAATATTTTATTCTTTTTGATGTTATTATAAATGCAATTGTTTTCTTAATGTCACATTTGGATTATTCATTGTAAGTGTAAAGAAATATAATTGGTGTTTGTATATTGCTCTTCCATCCTGCAACCTTGCGAAACTTGTTTATTAGTTCTAATAGTTTTTTAGTGGATTCCTTAGGATTTTTTTGTAAGTAGGATCATTTCATCTGCAAATAGAGACTATTACTTATTCCTCTGCAATTCTGGATGCCTTTATTTCTATGTCTTATCTAATTGTTCTGGCTAGAACATCTATTAAAATGTTAAGTAGAAGTGTCAAGAAGGATGTCCTTGTCTTGTTCCTGATCTTAGAGGGAAAGCATCCAATCATTCACCATTAAGTATGATACTAGATATGTGTTTTTCTTAGGTGCCCTTTATCATAAGGAAGTTACCTTATATTCCTAGTTTGTTGAGTATTTTTATAGTAAAATGGTGTTGGATTTTGTCAAATGCTTTTTTAAAAATCTTAATTGTTTATTCTACTGAAAAAATGAGCAGTGGCAGATGTGTTTTTGTATTTGATATTTGAATTTTGGAATAAATACAATTAAGATTTGAGGAATTCACAATTAACAACTGTAGATTTGGCCACCTTCTTCATACTACCTCCTTGCTTACAACATTTAGAGATAGATGGTATTTCCTTCCAGACTATAGAATCTTATCTTAATTTAAAGTAAAGTTTTAGGGAAGCGGCTGTGGCTCAATCAGTAGGGCTCCCGTTTACCATATGGGAGGCCCCCGGTTCGGTTCCCGGGGCCTCCTGGTGAAGGCAAGCCCGCCCGCATGGCGTGGTTAGCTGACCCGGCGAGCACAGGCAGCAAGGGGGGGATAAATGAATAAATAAATAAAATCTCTAAAGTAAAGTTTTAGAACTTCTACATATATTTTTTTTCATACTTTGCCTGGCTTGGGGCAGTAATAAATCATTCAGATTAAGTGGCTCCCTCTTGATGTATCTGAGTAATAAAAGTGGTGGTGAGGGAGGCGGCTGTGGCTCAATCAGTGGGGCTCCCGTTTACCATGTGGGGGGCCCCAGGTTCGGTTCCCGGGGCCTCCTGGTGAGGGCGGGCCCGCCTGCACGGCGTGGTTGGCTGACCCAGCGAGCACAAGCAGCGTCGGGGCGCCGGCGGGGGATATAAAAATAAAAAAAAAAAAAACTTTAAAAAAAAAAAAATAAAAGTGTTAAAAAAAAAAAAAGTGGTGGTGGATATAGATAGGTCTGTGATCAAGGATTAATAGTGTCTATTGCCTCTTCATCTTGATTTGAAAACAAGACTGGCCATGGACAATAGCTTTTAGCCATCATATCATTAAAATGTTACTGTCATGTTATAACAGAGAACTATACTAATTTCTATTTAACCAAAAGTTAACTGGTAGCACTGACTTGTTTGGAAAGGGATATATATATATATATATATATATATATATATATATATATATATGTTTATCTATATTTACCTATATTTGTGAAACTTAACACTCATGTAATACACAAATAGGATATATAGAATACTTTCTCAACTTCAAAACTTTGAAACCTCTTGAAATTCACTGGAAATTTGCCACCTGAAGCCTTTTTACTACTTCATAACAATTTTGAGTTGGGATACCTGTAGTGACCTTTTCTTTTATGCTGATTCACTACTTGGTTGTATTTTCATTATAAAAAGAAATTACTTTTTTTCCTTGGTCTCTTTCTCCAGAGTTAAAATTTTAGTTTCTACTTTGTAAAGTTTCTTATTACACTACTTAGTTTTACACAGTGGACAATTATACGGAGTTCAATATAGTCATTTCTTTTACACATTTGACAAAAATAACTTGTTCTAATTTATGAAAGAAAATGAATTTAGTAGTCAATAAAATATTGATGACTGTGGACTGTGAATGTAGTAAGACAAATATCTGAAAATTATTTTAGAACTCCTTTTTCATAGGTGGTGACCTACTGGTACAAGGGCAAAACATGCATTAGATGAGTGGCCATAAGCTTCTCCCTAAGTTGGAGTCCAATAATAATGTTTTGTAAGTTCATTGGAGACTTCTGCAAGATACACATGGTCATCCACCACAAATGGCTCCACAACCGTATTGTCTGGTTGTAGACAGCCCATTTGAATTAAGTCTGAATATGCCACACATGTAGCCTCATCAAATTTGTTTCCCCAGATGTAGATGTTAGTGAGTGTGGGATTTGTCTTCATTGATTGTGAAAATGCAACAAATCCTTCTCCCTCTCTATTGTTGTTAACTGCTGACAACGCCTTAAGAGTCCCATTACATGAAGAAAGACTCACTGAAGATAGTTTGCTCCTGTGTTTTCTATTGTTAAAAGAAATATTTCTTACTTCCAGGGTAGTATTGCTTTTCAGTACATCAGCCAAATTCACCATCCCATCACGAGTTATTTTATTGCAGCTGACATCAAGGTACTGTAGGCTAGTGTTCAGATATAGTGCATCAATAACTGTTTCATACCATAATTTTTTATATCATGCTTACACACAAGTTGTTCAACAAGGCAGTGATTTTCTTTTAACATGTGGCTTATATGGACTGTGGACTCTTCGGTTCACTGTACAATATAGGATGGTTTAGGTTTATTCCCCTAATTGCTCAGTTTTGAGTTAGTACTGTAGCAAATTTTGCATTCCAAGATCACAGGCTCCCAGATCTAATTTCTCTAAGGATGAATTAACTTGTAGAATTGCAGCAAAAAATATTCCACTATTTTCAATCTTGTTTCCAGTTATTCTTGGGTACCTTGGGGTTGTATTCTTTGAGCTCTTTGGCTGAGGCCAGGGTCGGAGACAGGGCTGGAGAAGGGAGTAGAGTGGGGGCCAGTGCCCAGGCCCGAGTGAGCTCCGGGGTAGGGGAGGGAGTTATCCACATGTTCTACCTCACCAGGAAGACCAGCCACAGTGGCAGCAGTGCCATGGCGACCCCCTGACTTCCAGCACCCAGGCACCTGCACACTCCTAGATGCTTTTTTTGTACCATTTGATCATGTGGTTTTGCTTTTTAGTGTATTGTGGTTATTAAATTAATAATTTTGGGGTGTTTAACCAATCTTGCTTTCCAAAGAAAATCCCATTTGGCCATGTTGTATCATTATTTTTAAATGTTCCTCAGCTTGGTTTGCTAGTATTTTGTGGAGGATTTTGTATCCATATTCATAAAGGGTATAGGTCTATAGTTTCTTTTCAGATAAAGATGTCTTTATCTGACTTTGGTATCAGGGTAATCCTGGCCTCATTGAAAGAGATCAGGAGTGTTCCTTCCCCTTTTACTTTTTAAAGAGTTCATGAAGAGTTGGTATTAATTCTTCCTTAAATGTTTGGTTGAATTCACCAGTGAAACCATCTGGGCCTAGGCTTTTCTTTGTGGGTAATTTTTAAATTACTCATTTAGTCTCTTTACTTATTACAGCTTTATTCAGATTTCCCATGTCTTACAGAGTCACACTGGTGGGTTTGTGTGTTTTAGCAATTACTCCATTTCATCTAGGTTGTCTCATTTAATGGCATTCAATTGTTCATAATATTACAGTATAATCATTTTTATTTCTTTAAAGTCACTAGTAATATCCTCTTTAATTTCTGATTCTAATAATTTGAGTCTTCTCTCTTTCTTGGTCAATCTAGACTAGGTAAAGGTTTGTTCACTTTGTTCATCTTTTCAGAGAATCAGACTTTGGTTTCATTGATTATTGTCTATTATTTTTTATTCTCTATATCATTCATTTCCACTCCAGTCCCATCCTTCTTTTTCCCATGGCTTTCCTTAATTCAGGGTATTATTCTTTAATTGTCTATTACTCCCTTCATGTCTGTCCACTATTTTTATAGTGTTAAAATACATATAATATAAATACTATATTATCCATTTTTAGGTGTACAATTCATTGGAATAAAGTACATCCACATGTTATGCAACTTTCAAAACTATCTAGTTCCAGAACTTTTTCATCACTAAGAGAAAACCCTTTACCCATAAAGTAGTTATTCTCCATTCCCTCCTTCTCACAGACTTTTTCTTTTTCTTTTCTTTTCTTATTTTTTCTTTTTTGAGGTACTAGGGGCCAGGGATTGAACCCAGGACCTTGTATGTGGGGAGCCGGCACTTAGCTACTCAACTACTGAGCCACATCAGCTTCCCTTAGTTGGTTTTACCATTTGTTTTGCTTGTTTGTTTCTGTTTTTTTTTTCAGGAGGCACTGGGAGCTGAACCCAGGACCTCCCGTATGGGAGGCATTTGCTCAATGGCTTGAGCCATATCCACTCCCTTCACAGCCTTTTTGCAACACTAATCTACTTTCTTTTTTTTTTTTTTTAACCGGGAAGTCCTGGGGATCGAACCCGGGTCCCTCCATATAGGAGATGGACGCCCAACCATTTGAGCCACATCCGTCCCCCTACTTTCAACCTTTATGGTGTTGCCTATTCTTAATATCTCACATATATGGAATCATACAATATGTGGCCTTTTACGTCTGGCCTCTTTCACTAGTATAATGTCTTCAGGGTTCATCCATGTTGCACCATTCCTTTTCATAGCTGAATTATATTCCATTGTACAGGTATATCACATTTTGTTTATCCATTTATCAAGTTGATGGACATTTGGATTGTTTTTCCCTTTTGTGAGTAGTTCTGCTGTAAACATGTGTGCCCATGTTTTTGTTGGAAAACCTGTTTTTATTCAGGGATGATACTTTTTGTATGATTTCAGTCTGTTTAAATTCATTGAGATTTGTTTTGTGGCCTTACATATGGTTTCTCCTAGAGGATAATTCATGTGTGCTTGAAAATGTATTTTCTGCTGTTGTTGGGTGGAGTGTTCTGTACAAATCTGGGAGGTCTAGTTGGTTTACAATATTGTTCAAGTGCTCTATTTTCTAGTTGATCTTTTGCCTAGTTGTTCTCTCCATTATTGACAGTGGGGTATTGAAGTCACCTAACTATTATTATAGAACTCTTTTCCCCCTAATTCTGTTAATATTTGTTTCATATATTTTAGGGCTTTTTTTTTTTTAATTACCATAGAGCTTTATTGATCCCAACATATTTGCCACCAAAATCAGTCATGGTATAAGTCTATTGTAATAATAAGAATTATGTCACAATTTAGGTTCACTCTGTACTTATATAATTAAATAATAATGTCTGAGAGTTTATGAAATCTCTATTATTAATTTAGATTTCATTTTCCAAATACTTTTCTTAGAAATAAAAAGCATAAATGATAAAGCGTGTTAACTTCCATTCTTAAAAAAAATTTTTTTAAATGACAGGTTAAAAGGCATTTCTTAGGATTTAAAAATGCATTTGTTTCAGGAGGAAGAGTTTTTGCATAGTTATAATTGATAACATTAAGAAAGCAGAAAATGATGTTTCCATACAAATAATAAGCTGTATAAAGTACAAAAGTACATTCTCAAGATATTAAGGCACTCAGAGACAAAGGGCACCTCCTTGTTTCCTTAGCTTAGGGGGGCTTTGTTTTTTAACTGTGTTGGGTTCACCCTCTCATCAATATATAATTTCCTTTTCTCGTATTGATAACAATTTTTTACCTAAATTCTATTTTGTCAGAGATTAGTGTAGGCATCCCAGGTCTCTTTTGGTTACCATTTATAAGAAATATATTTTTCCATTCTGTCACTTCCAATCTATTTGTGTCTTTAGATCTAAAGTGAATCTCTTACAGACATCATATTATTGGTTCATGGTTTTTATCCATTCTGCCAGCCTCTGCCTTTTAATTGGAGACTTGAATCCATTTAAATTTAGAGTAATTAATGATAAGGGCTTACTTCTGCTATTTTGCTGTTTGTTTTCTGTATGTCCAGTATCTTCTGTTTTTCAGTTCCTTCATTACTGACTTCTTTTGTGGTATACACCTTTTATTCCAGTCTCATTTCTTTTCTCTTCTTTATATAATTTATTTTCTTAGCATTTATCCTCAGGATTACAGTTTACATCTTTAAGTTTAATAAACTAGTTTGAATTAATACCAACTGTGTTTGGGGATCCCCAAAACCACTTTTAGGTTCAAGATTTGCTAGAAAGGCTCACAGAACACAGAAAAGTTGTTATACTCACAGTTACAGTTTATTGCAATGATAGGATACAGATTAAAAACAGCAAAGGTAAAAGTCACATAAGACTAGAGTCCAGAAGAGACTAAGACAAGCCTCCACATATCCTTTCCTAGTGGTATCATGCAGACAGTTCTTAATTCTTCAACAACAGTATGTGACAACAGGCTTAGAGTATCGTCCAACAGGGAAGCTCACCTGAGCATTAATGTCCAGGTTTTTTTTTTGTTGTTGTTGTTGTTTTTGTTTGTTTTCAATTTCTTTATTTATTGTCCAGGGTTTTTAATGGTAGTTGGTCATGTAGCTATGGAGTATCTTTGTAACTGGTCTTAGTTACTTAGCTTCCAGCCTCTCCAGAGATCATGCTGATTCAGTGTAGCCCAATACCCTCCACCATAAATTACATTGTTAGCATGAACTATCTGATGTGGACCAAGGCCCCAAGTATCTAAAGACATACTTATCAGGAAAGATATTCCAAGGGCCAGTGGCTGATCAAGGGTCTTTCCTTTCTTTGGAATGGGCACTATGGAAACATTCCAGATCTGCTGAGTCAACTCTTTATTGCACATAAATTTAGCTTTAATAGTATACAAAAACTCTGCTCCTATTCATCTCCTTCTACCCCCCTTTATGTTGTTAATGTCACAGTTACATCTTTATACATTGTGTGTCCATTAACATAGATTTATAATTATTGTTTTATGCATTTGTTTTTAATTCATGTAGGAAATAAAAAAAGAGAACTTACAAACCAAAAATACAATAATGCTGCCTTTCTTTTTACCTATGTAGCCACCTTTAGCTTTGCTTTTATATCATCATATGACTTTGAGTTACACTTCAGTGCCCTTTCATTTCAGCCTGAAGGACTTCCTTCTTTCTTGTAGGGCAGGACCCCTAGTGGTAAATTCCCTCAGCTTTTGTTTTTATCTGGTAATATTTTTATTTCTCCTTTGTTTTTGAAGGATTTTTTTGGTCAGATATAGAATTCTTGGTTGACAGTATTTTTTCTTTCAGCACTTGAAACATACCATCACACTGCCTTCTGTCCTCCATGGTTTCTGAAGATGAACGGGCTGTTAATCTTATTGAAGAGCTCTTGTACATGAGGAGTCACTTTTGTCTTACTGCTTTAAAAAGTCTGTCATTGTCCTTGTCTTTCTGCAGCTTGACTATAATGTATCTCAATGTCCATCTCTTTGTTTATCCTAGGAAGTTTTTGGTCATTATTTCTTTAAATACTCTTTCTGTCCCTTTCTATCTTTCCTTTCCCTCAGGGACTCCCATTATGCACATACTAGTATACTTGAAGGTGCTCCACCAGTCTCTTGGGCTCTGTTCACTTTTCTTCATTATTTTCTCTTTCTGCTCTTCAGTCTGATTGATCTCAATTGAACTATTTTCATGTGTGCTGATTCTTTTTTCTACTTACTAAAATCTACTCTTGCTTTTCCATGATATATCTTTTTTCTATCCCCTTACTTTCTATTTGAATCTTTGAAGATAAATTGTATTTCCTGTGGTCTGCATAATGTTGGGTTTTTTTTTTTATTCTTTTTTTTTAAAATCCAGTCTAACAATCTCTACCTTTTGAGTCTACTGTTTAATCCATCCACATTTAATGTTATTATTGATATAGTTGGATTTTTGTCTGCCATTTTACTTTATGTTCCTCTATTCCCTCTTAATTGCTTTTTTCCCCATATAGTGAATATTTTCTAATGTGCTTTTTAATTTCTTTAAGGGTTTTTTTCCTAGATATTATTTTAGTTATTTCCTAGTAGTTGCTCTAGTACTTACTATATACTTTTTTTTTTTTTTTTTTTTTTTTGAGGTACTTGGGATTGAACCTAGGGCCTCCTATGTGGGAACCAGTGCTCAACCACCGAGCCACATCAGCTCCCCTGAGATGGTTTTTTCATTTGTTTGCTTGTTGTTTGTTTGTTTTGTCATGATTTATTCACCAGCAGGAGACGAGATTACAATCTCAAATCAGCCTCCTCCATCTGCAGAAATACTAATATTTTATACCATCAAAGTGTTAATGAATCATTCATTAGGGTGGAGCTGGACACAGGTTCCTTCAATAATAAACATTAAGAGGTTGAACATGATGGGGTGGGTACCAAACCAGGGTGAATTGCAGAGTTACAATCATTATCAGAGATCAAGGTTCTGGGAAAAGAAAGTACAGCATAAAGATCAGTCACAAGGTTTTCCATATGGATGTTAAACAGGAGGGTAGAGTGGTTACCATTACACTGGCAAGTACACAAGGGTGAGCCTAGCTCTGAAATAACTGTAAAACAAAGGTAAGTTCAGTCTAGAATTACCATCACAATAGTAAGTTTACACCAGGGAGAGGCTAAGTCTAGAGTAACTATAAACAGGGGTGAGACCTGTTTAGAATGACCATCATAATAGCAAGTCTAGACTAAATCCAACCAGTTTCAGCAATTTCAGATATTAACCTTTTTGCTATTTTTTTTTAATAATATAAAGGCATCTAAATAATGACTTCATAATCATAATTATTTGTTAATTCTTAACCCTCAGTTACAAAGGTTCAGTACAATGCCTTAATATATAAGCTATACTGGATTTTTCTAGTACTACAGAAGAAGGGATCTCCAACCTCTTAACAGCACTCACTCAGAACTTATCCTGAGCAACAAGTAACTGGGGGCAGGATAAGAAATACTCTTGTCCTTCCCTCCCTGGGAAGATAGCCCACTGAGAGCCTGGGAGGGGAAAGGAAGTCCTATGTTCTTGGCTGTCCTTGTCTAAGTAGAGGGGTTTTTTTCTCACAGAGATAGGAGAGATAAAGATATATAGGTTTTGGTTCAAATTCCAAAGACCCTCACAGTTCTATGGAGTTTTAGTGGATTTTCTTGAGTAAATGTTTCTTTGCTCTTTGCCCGTAAGGCCATTTCCAGAGACTTTAAATGTTTGTTTTTTTCTTTAATAACTTTCACCAGTTTCACTAAGGAGCATGTCCATGGAGCGCCTCGCACTATCATGCCAGAAGTGGAATTGCCTGACAAATTTTTTACAGTTCTGAGCATGAACCATGTAAGTTGCTATTTCTCTCTCCTTTGTGAATAGTCAGTTATGCCTTGTAAACATGTCCTTTTTCTGAAACTTCCTCCAGACAGTCCTAAAACGGAGCCTGACCAATATCCCCACAACTCCTATGTGCTCAGTCTCTAACCAAAGAGCAGTTACAGAGTAGAAATGAAATCCCTAGATGGAGACATTTTCTATCCTTTGTCATATTCTTGGGCAGAGAAAAAGAGCATATGGATCCATCTGACAACACATGGGCAAACTCAATTTCTCCACAGACCTGTGTTTCCAGATAGATTGAATTTGGTGTTGACTGGCCTCAGTCATATATAAATAGCAGATGATTGAATATTCCCAGAATTGTAGAAGACCTTGTCTAACTCCAGTTGTCTATGGGGTAAAACCATGCCTAAACAAAAAACCTTGATTAAAATTGATATATTTTGACCAATTAGAATACTCTGAAGCCATTAAAACACATTTACTAAATAATTTTCCATTAGAAGGAATAATTTGTATTATATATGAAATAATGGTACAAGACATAATAATGAATTTCAGGCTGCAAAAATTTTTAAATTTTGGTCCTAACATATTTTCTAAGATAGAGATTTTTCAATTTGTCACCTGATTATTTTATTCATGACTAGACATGTTAGGCTAATAAATAAATTCTGTAGTATGCAGTAAGATTTCTCTTAATCAACTTAATTCTTTAGAGACATTTAGATAGTCTTGATTTGTTCAGAAACACTAATTTCCTTACTTTCCATGCCGTAGGCTTCTACCCCTGGCCTACTCATTTACTATCTAGATCCCTTCCTATAATATAATTCTTTATTTTTTCTCTTTTTCTTGAAAATATTTCCTTCAACTCTATCTCTAATATATGGGTTTATTGTTTCAGGAATTGGTAACATTCAGGGATGTGGTCATCAACTTTTCTCAGGAGGAGTGGGAATATCTGAATTCTGCTCAGAGGGACTTGTACTGGGATGTGATGATGGAGAACTACAGCAACTTGGTTTCATTGGGTAAATTTATCTGTCTCAAATAATTTAGAATATGTTCTCTGGAATTCAGTGAACTCAAAGCTATCTTTAAAAAATAGGGGGGGGAAGCGGCTGTGGCTCAATCAGTGGGGCTCCCGTTTGCCATGTGGGAGGCCCCGGGTTCGGTTCCCGGGGCCTCCTGGTGGGGGCCGGCCCGCCTGCGCGGCGTGGTTGGCTGACCCAGCGAGCACAAGCAGCAAGGGGGTGATAAATGAATAAATAAATAAAATCTTTAAAAAAATAAAAATAAATAAATAAATAAATAAAATAAAAAATAGGTATATTTCATCCCCCTATTTCCAAGGGAATAAGTTGAGCTTTGTTCCGTTGCAGATGATGCCTCCATTAAGCACCTTCACCATTATTTATGATGTTCATACCTTTCTCAGGTCCTTCATATAATTTTACCATTCTTGATATGCAGGGAGCAGGATTTGACTCATGGGACACATACAGCTTAACCATTAAGATATTATATTGTGTTTGAGTTTAGAATTATGATGTTTTATGTTATTTTCGTACCCCCCTTCAAGGGGAACAGCTAAAACACGGAGGAGTCCTGATTAGTTCTAATTGTTAAAGAATATCTACAGTAGAGTGGATGTAGCTCAGGTGGTTGAGTGCCTGCTTTCCAAGGTTTGATCCCTGGTACCTCCTAAAAACAAACAAACAAACAAAAAAAAAAACAGCTGTCATTGGGGAGCAGATAAACCTCAGTAGTTGAGTGCGAGGTCCTGGGTTCAATCCCTGGTACCTCCTAAAAAAAAAGAATAATCTCTACAGTTTATATGTTAATGGATTAATAAACAGAATTCAAATTCATTTCCAGCCACAAATATTGTAGTTAAAGAACTTTGCATTTAACTTTTTTTTTTTTTAAACATTAAATCAGTATTCCAGCAAGGACCTTTTAATGTCTTAGAAAGCTATTTGTTTTTCTTTCGGTTAGCATACTTCTTGCCTTGTACCAGGTCCTGTTCTAAGCACTTTAAATATATTGACTCATTTAATTCTTACAACAACCCTGTGACATAAATACTATTTGTGTTATCATTTTGCAGAAGAGATCATTTAAGGCACAGAGTCCAAGGTTACATAGCCAGTTAGTATCAGAAGCAGGTTTTTCATCCATGCAGTCTGGCACCAAAACAGTGTTCTTAATTGTTACCCTATACTGCCTCTCAGGACAAAGTGTTGGCTTAGATTTAAATAGCATTTCTTTATCTGTCTGGTCCCGTTTTGCTTTATAATTCTGTGGTCACTCTAAGGTGGAATGTTCTTTCCATCCCCTCACATTTCTATTTTCCGAAGTCTTTATCGATATCATTTTGACTCTTTAGAGAAACAAATTTAACCAATTCTAAAAAGTGTTTTTTTTAGAATTGGTTATAATTCTTATATTTTTTTAATACCATATGTCACTTTTCTCTGTTGTAAGCAGGATGTTCCATTTCTAAGCCATTTGTGATCATCTTAATGGAGAAAGGGAAGGATCTCTGGAGGGTTACGAGGGATGTGACAAGAAGACAGGGTGAGGTGAGTGAGGGCTGATAAAGCAAAGAAAGCCAGCACCAGAAGAAAAAGCCTAGTTGTTCACGCAGGATGTGAGCCCTTATGATGTTTTTCTTGGGAAATCCCTTCAAAAGACCTGTGGAGAAAAATCCTGAAGCCTGAAGAAGCAAATTAATATCCTTCCCTTTTATTATATTCAGTGATATATGCTAAGAAGAATAGTAAGCAGGGTGATGCAATATAGGATTATGGGGGCAGAGTTAATTCACATAGTGTGGTCAGAAAGGAATCTGTGTGATCATATTTTGGCCATCTATGAATATACAGTTTCCTATCAGTGATTCACATAATGATTTTTACAACAACTGAAAATCTTCATCTGAATCAATAATGTTTTTCTAAATCTGTCATTCCTTCTACATTCAGTAGTTGCCCTCATGCTCTTTGATAAACTGAAAATGTAGTTCTAACAGAAAAGATGGGAAGAATGCTTGACCATGACCTTTAAATGACTAACTGATTCGCTACCTCAAATGGTGCATTTCAAATTTTCTGTCCTTCTCGTGACTGTATTGATTTTTCATTGGTTTAATGTACTTTACCCCACCTTTGTCCCTTATTTTTGATACCCAGTTGTATGAATTTATGGTTATTTCTGTATACCTTTGACTTAATTCTTTAATCTTTAAAGTTATTTTTGGTTTCTGACACAAGCTGTCCTGGGCTTACCCTATACCTTCCCTATTCCTGACCAGGCACCTGCATTGGTGACAAGTGAGTTCTTCAGGTCTTTTTTTTTTTTTTTTTTTTTTTTTTTTATCATATTCTTTTATTCATTTATGTATTTATTTATCTATGTACTTACTTATACATTCTTTCATTGATTGATTGATTGATTGAACTTGTTTTAGTATGCAAACGTTTTATTCCTTGCTTTGATTCTTGTATTGTCAAAATGGTGGCCTGCCTTAGCTCCTTCAAGTGATTTGTGTCCTTTGACATGACTCATTAACATTTTAAAACTTCCTTGCTTTCTGACACAGTAGTCCAGGGCCCATCTTGTACCATCCCTGTTCCAGATCATGATTCAGACATTTGCTCTAAGAGCCCTGGTTCATTAAGGCAGATACAATATTTAGAGACCACAACCTGGGCAATAGGCATGCTTGCAACTTTTTGTTTTGTGGGAGGTAAGTCTTTAACAATTTTATCTCTTTTCAGCATATTGATCTTTTTACTTGTGTGGTCTTCTGGAATTAGTTTTAAATATTTACAAACTAAATATTCTAATAACTATGCCAATAAATTTGAAAATAATACACTAGTCTATGTTTTCAAATGTATTGGTTTAGGACTCTTGTACCATTTTTTCAAAATACCCTCTCTAATAGTTCTTTCCCTTTTGTCATTTTTATTTTTTAAAATTGTTCATTCTGTTTATATATTTTCTAACTCACTATGCTTCCATATTTATTAATTCCCCCATCACCTTTTCTTCAGTTCACTTTATTCTAATCTGTCTTGCTGAATGAGATGTTTACATTGGTTATTTTAATTCTTTCATTTTTATTAAAGTAAGCATTTAAATCCTTATTTTTTATCTGACCAACATAGTTGAGTTTCATAGATTCTAAGTTATAATGTTTTCAATATCATGGTTCTCTAAAAATGTAATTTTAATTATATTTTTACAAAGACTCAACATTTTGAAAATTTCTTCTCTTCTAGGTGAAAGTGCTCTTGATTTACTGATATTGTCATTTATATCTGGTTTTATTGTTTTACAGTGCAATAAATGCAAGCAAATAATGGTGCTTGCTTTTTTCCCCCTTTGTTACACATAACACAGTTCAATCATGGGAAATTAATTTTGCCTCACATCACGCCAAGTTCATCTGTCACTTTGGATTTTCCTCAGACTATTCTCTCATCTGATTGCCAACCTTTAGCCAATGTCCAATAAATCCTTTGTTACAGTCTCTTACACTCTAACCACCTCATGCCACTCTCTCCATATCATTGTTAGTATAGGCCCCTTTTCAGTCCCAAGCCTTTGTTCAGACTTTCATAAGCCACATAATATGGTATATACCTACTCTATATCATTGTGATAGTTTTTTGGGAAGTATAGCAATGGTTGGCTTTGGTTATAGGAAGATGGAAAGAAATATCTGGGAAAGAGCATGAAGTATAAAGTAGTCTGGGATTTCAGTAGGACAGATGAATAAGAATAAAAATACAACTGAAGAGAAATAAAACATCTCATTATTTTGATTGATATGTGGGATGAAGAAAAGCAATCATGGTTCTGCATAGGAGGGAATGCATAGCAGTGGTGGACACAACAATATGTGTAACTGGAGGTGCAGTTAGAGAAAAATAGCTTATAAACACCTACCTTTTATATATATGTGTGTGTGTATATATATATATCTCAGTATAATGTGTGTGTGTATATATATATTTAATCACTGTAGTATAGTGTGAGGCTTACTAGGTAGAGAGATATATATTATAACTTTTGCATTTTCTTATTGTTATATAATTATTTTGATAATAAGTTGTGTTCTCTGGTGACTTATCTATATCTTTGTAATATTTACCATTCTCATTTAGAATCCTTTCATCCAATTATTTACTTTTTAATAATTATTAACTATTGTGTCCTTGGGCCTTGTTATTTAGTTGCACTTGAAATAATGATTGCATTTGTCCTTGTGGGGCTTAAGGAATAAGGAAATAAATGGTATAACAAAGGAGAAAATTACTAAATACACAATTGAAAAAAAGGATATAAAGGCAAGGAACCAGATATTGGAATAGCAACATAGATATTGGAATAACTATATATTGGAATTAGACATACTTAGTTTCAGTTAGTACATCCTTTTCTGAGTATAGTAACTTTCAGATCTGAACAATGAAAAGGAGTTGGCAATACAAAAAGCCCATTTGTGAGAGATGAAACAGCTTGTGGATAGTTCTAAAACATGAGAATATGGCTTGATCTAGAAGATGAAAAGATTAAAAGAAAGGGGACAGTGAATTAAGGTGAGGTTTTTAAAGGAGTGTCTTGTTATCCATCATCAAAAAATTTAGTATGGATTATCAAATTTTGACCTACATTAGCAATATCTCTAGAAGATACTAATGGCCAGTTCCTGTACCTATAGATATTGATTCATTTTATCTGGATGGGTTTCTGAATATCTGTGCTTAGCAAGAAGCTCATCATGTGAGAATTAATACCTAGGGTTCAGATTTACTGACTTAATCTGTTTCTCTTATCACAAATCTCAAAATCTTACATATGCTGTTATCATTCTCTGAGCACTCCTTGCCTTTCTTCCAGTTTCATAACAGTATTATAGTCATTCACTTATATTATGAATTATTTTCAGTTTGTCTCCTCTGCTTTCTCATACTGTTTCATTTTTGTGACATATGAAGAAAATTTGTTTTTCTTCTTTTTTTTTCAGATATGGAGTCCAAATATGAAACAAAGAGTTTATCTGTAGGAAAGGACATTATTGAAAACAATAGTTCTCAATGGGAGGTAATGGAGAATAATAAATCCCTTGGCTCCATTTTCAGAAATGACTGGCAAAGTAAAAGCAGGAGTGAAATACAAGGACCTGAAGTGGGATATTACAATCAAATGAAAATCATCTCTGAAAAAGTGCCCATTTATAAGAATCATAAATCTTTTACATTACATCAGAGCATTCATCATAGTGAAAAGGCCTATGAATGTAAAGAATATGGGAAGGTCTTTAGTTGTGACTCAAACTTTGATGAATATGAGAAAGTACATACTAGTGAGAAGACATATGAATATAATGAATATTGGGAAACCTTTGGTATAGATGACCCACATACTTTACAACTGAAAATTCACACAGCTGTGAAACCTTGTAAGTGTATGGAATGCGGGAATATGTTTAGTTTTTATGAAGATCTTAGTGTACATAAGAAAACTCATAATGATGAGAAGTGCTATAAATGTAAGGAATACGGAAGAACCTTTAGAGTAGTTGGAGAAATTACTCCACTTCGGAGAATTCATGCTGGTGAGAAACGTTATGAATGCACATTCTGTGGGAAATTCTTTAGAATACATGCACAACTTACACGGCATCAGAAAATTCATACTGATGAGAAACCTTACAAATGTATGGAATGTGGCAAGGACTTTAGATTTCATTCACAGCTTGCTGAACATCAAAGAATTCATACAGGTGAGAAACCTTACAAATGTATGGAATGTGAAAAGGTGTTTAGAATTAGTTCTCAGCTTATTGAACATCAGAGAATTCATACTGGTGAGAAACCTTATGCATGTAAGGAATGTGGGAAGGCTTTTGGAGTCTGTAGAGAACTTGCTCGACATCAGAGGATTCATACTGGTAAGAAACCCTATGAATGCAAGACATGTGGGAAAGTATTTAGAAATAGTTCATCACTGACTAGACATCAGAGAATTCATACTGGTGAAAAACCCTATAAATGTAAGGAATGTGGGAAAGCTTTTGGAGTAGGGAGTGAACTTACCAGACATCTGAGAATTCACAGTGGTCAGAAACCTTATGAATGTAAGGAATGTGGGAAGTTCTTTAGACTTACTTCAGCCCTTATTCAACATCAGAGAATTCATAGTGGTGAGAAACCCTATGAATGTAAGGCATGTGGGAAGGCCTTTAGACATAGTTCAGCCCTTACTGAACATCAAAGAATTCATACTGGAGAGAAACCTTATGAATGTAAGGCATGTGGGAAGACCTTTAGACATAGTTCATCTTTTACCAAACATCAGAGAATTCATACAGGTGACAAAGCCTATGAATGTAAAGAATGTGGGAAGGCCTTTAGTGTGGGTAGGTAGCTTATTTGATATCAGAAAATTCATACTGATGAGAAATCATTTTAACATGTGTAAAGGTATTTTGTTATCTATCACTGAAAAAAAATTGTGCATTTAACAAGAAAGAATCAAGGGGATTCAATCTCATTTTTAAAATCTGTATCTAGACATAGAAGCAGAATTGCTTAGTCATAGGTACTGTATACTTTCTGCTTTATTAGATATTGGCAAACAGTTTTACCTTTTATATCAATTTACATTCTTATCACCTATTGATAAATGATGATCCTTAGTAGTCCATTTATGAACTGTGTGGAATATGAATTACCCTAAATATTAGTGACTTGAGTATCTTTTGATGTGTTTCTTGTCCAGGCATGTTTTGCTTACCATGACTTTGGTGTTTGTGCTTTTGCCTTTCTATCTATCTGTTGCTTTTGGTTTATCAATTTATAATATTTTTCAAATACATTTTTTGCATTCTAATTCTTTGTTATATACGATATACTTACCTTCTCCCAGAGTTAGAACTCCCAATTAGATACAATGTGGTTTTAAAGTCTATGGCGCTACATGGTGTTTGTGTAGATTTTGTTTTGCTTTCTGTTGTTTTTGTTTTAAAGGTAGGTATGTGATCTCCTTTCCATTTTTATCATGTGATTGATTTCTTTTAGGATTTCTGTTTTCTTTTGACACAACAGATTCCCCTAAATATCTACCATAGCACAATTCCTTTAAGGAGCCTTTTTACCTCCAGGCAATACTAGACAGGATCCAAATGGAAAAAGGACTTTTAAATTTTTAATAAAAAGTACAACCCACTCTATCAATATCTTCAATTTGTTAAACACCTTTAAAAGAAGAGAAAAGTTCAGTGCAGTGATTATAAATAGATCACCAAACTTATGATAAGAGTGTTTATAACTACACTCTTTATAACTACAGACATGCTTCAGAGATATTGCCTGTTTGGCTTCAGACCACCACAATAATGCAAGTCACAAGTTTTTTTGGTAGCCCAGTGCATATAAAAGCTATATTTACACTATTCTGCAGTATGTTAGGTGTGCAATAGCATTATGTCTTAAAAACAATGTACCTACCTTAATTACAATATGACATAGAGATACCAAGTTAGCACATTTTTTTTCTTTCTGATAGGCTTGCTCAATAGAGAATTGCCATAAACCTTAAATTTGTAAAAACAAACAAACAAACAAACAAAAAGCAGTATCTGTGAAGTGCACTCAAGCAAAGCACTTGCAAAACAAGGTATGCAAAGTTACCTTACTAGGGTTTGGGCAGTTGAACAATTGATTGTCCTGCTTTGATTTTAGTAATCTTGCTTGACTCAAAAAAAAAAGAAAAAAATGTAAAGGACACAATAACAGAGCCAGTGTTGCAAATCTTAGTTGTCTACCATCTCTTAGGACAATCTATGTGATCATGAGCCATTAGTTATTAGATATTTATAAGAAATGTACCTATTATGTTTAAATACATTTATGTCACCATCATTCATAGATTTTAATTTATGAATTGGTGTCTTTCCCAGAATTTATGTACTCTTTAAAGTTTTATATGATCACCAGTAATTAAGCCATTCTCTCATTGGATATATTGGCCTTTAAGTATTCTTTATTAGTATTTTATTGTAATAAGTAGTTAAATATATATAATTGATAGCTATTTCATGTCTTTTAGCAGTAGGGAAATGAGTCTGTTACTACCCTTTTCTTTAAGATATTTATTTCATATTATTGAAACAGTTGAACACACTATTGAGATAGTATATGACCATGTGACCACCACTGCTGATATGCTCTTGGATCCTTCTCCACCTGGTTATTCTGAGTGACCATCAGTGATGATTAACTTTACTCTTTTTGAAGTAGTAGTCCATGACTACTTGTCCTACTTGTCCTGTTTTGTTTTGTTTTTTCTATACAGTTTAAACAAATTGACAATGGGCTATCTAAGCCTTATATACAGACATAAAACAAATGACAGAAACAAAATAACCAAAATGATTTATTCATTTTTAAATCACTAATGAATAAAATATATCCTTATTAGAGTCTCCCTTACTACAGCTATATTCTGGTCATATTACATTAACATTTATCCATTGAGCTTTGTTATGAACTCTGGCATTTCACACACTCTACTATTCCAATAAACTATAATTGTTGTTGGTTTATTATTCTTGTTCTTACTACTTCTGTGTGGTGCTCAGATTGATAAAACTTCACCATTATGTTCCATTTCCATCTATCTCTTTATCCTTTCCACATTTTCCCTGGCCTATTGAGAAGCTTTGTTTATTTTTCAAATACAAGAGAATGTTCCAAGCCTATCCTGTTTATTGCTGCCCTGAACCATGCAATTACCTATTCTTAATGAAGAAATCCTAATTCCATTTAATGGTGAATAGCATTAAAGTCTGAGATATAAGTGATGTTGGGAAAATTGGATATCTGTGCAGAAGAATGAGGTCAGACCCTTACCTCACACAACATACAAAAAATCAACTGAAAATGTGTCAAGGACCTTTCAATAGGAGCTAAAACCATAAAACACTTAGAAGATAACATATGGCAAATCTTCATGACCTGGGTTTCAGCAGATGTTTCTTAGATATACCCAAATCATGAGCACCAAAAGAAACAATAGATAAATTTGATTATATCAAAAATTATGAACTTGTTTATCAAAGAAAATTATCAAGAAAATGAAAAGTCAACCTACAGAATGGGAGAAAATAATTTCAAATGATATATCAGTTAAGGATTTACATATCCAGAGTATATAAAAAACTTGTACAATGCAAAAACAACAAAAATCAACCAATTAAACAACATGGGCAAAGGACTTGAATAGATATTTCTCCAAAGAAGATACACAAATGGCCAATAAATAAATGAAAATATGATCATCATCATTAGCTGCTAGGGAAATGTAAGTCAAAAACACATAGGGGATGGGAAGCGGCTGTGGCTCAATCAGTAGGGCTCCCGTTTAACATATGGGGGGCCCCGGGTTCGGTTCCCGGGGCCTCCTGGTAGGGGCAGGCCCGCCCGCACGGCGTGGTTGGCTGACCCGGCAAGCACAAGCAGCAAGGGGGGGATGGATGAATAAATAAATAAAATCTTAAAAAAAAAAACAGGGGAGCAGATGTAGCTCAAGTAGTTGAGTGCCTGTTTCCCATGTATGAGGTCCTGGGTTCAATCCCTGGTACCCCCTAAAAAAAAAAAAAAAAACAAACCACGTGGTACCATTTCACACAAAGATGGCTTTTATTTTAAAAATGGGAAATAAGTGTTGGAGAAGATGCCGAGAAATTGGAACTCCTGCATTGTTGGTGGGAATGTGAAATAATGCAGCCTCTGTGGAAAGCAATATGGCAGTTCCTCAAAAAGTTAAATATAGAATTACCATATGACCCAGCAATCCCACTTCTAGATATATACCAAAAAGAGTGAAAACAGTCTCAAATAGATGTTTGTACACTACTATTTATAGCAGCATTATTCACAATACGAAAAGGTGGAAACAGCCCACTTGTCCACCAACAAATGAATGGATAAGCAAATCCTAGTATATATACACAATGGAATATTATTCAGCTATAAAAAAGAATGAAATTATGAGACATTGCAACATGGAAGAACCTTGAAAACATGCCCAGTGAAATAAGCAAGGCACATGAGGACAAAAACTGTATCGCTTATAAGAAGTAGCAAATTCACAGAGATAGAAAGCAAATTAGAAAAATAAAGTGAATAACTTGAAGAAATTAGGATCCAAGAATTCTAGTAAATAGGTGCAGAGTTTTTGAAGCATACATCAGTTTGTCCACACACAAGTGGAGGTGAAAAGAAGCCCATCTGAAAGAATTATGACAAGACTGACTGGAAACAGGTGTGGATTCTATTTAAGAGGGCTATCTTGAAGGTAAATCTTGTTTCAGGCTTCAAAGGAACTAAGTTGACCTCTGTAATTAAACAGTGGAATGATCACATGTTGAATTCTGTAAATTAAAAAATTTATTAACTTATAATTGGCTACACATAATAAAAATATGTTTTATACTGTAAAAAGAAAAAAAAAAATTAGAGGCCCCGGGCACAATGCAGAAGGAAGAGTGTTTAAAAAAAATTTTTTTACATCACTTTGGTTTGGTATTGGTGCTGAAATAAGTCCAAACAACTCAATGGAACAGAATGTAGCCCCAAAATTTATCCAAATATCTATGAGAACTTACTATATTATATAGGTAGAATTTAAAAAAATAAAATAAAAACGATAGGTGTTTTACGGATGCATGGGAAGTCTGGAAGTACAGAAAAATCTGTTTACCTACCTTTAGTACCAGAACTGAAAATATGTTTTTCAAGGTTTTGTTGTACTGATTTTTTTTAAAACTCTTTGAGATATAATTTACATGCAATAAAACATAGGCATTTTAAGTATACAGTTTGAATTTGACAAATTATGCATCTGTGTAATCACCACACTGGTTAAGATATGGAACATTTCTTCCGGGAAGATGGTGGACTAGTAAGACACGGGAATCTCTTCTCCAGAAAAATAGCTAGAGGACAGGCTGAAAGAGCCCCGGAAAAGATCTTCTAGGGTTTAGGACAGCAGGTGAAGGCTGCACACCACCCAGAGAAGAGAGGGTCAGAAGAGGGAAATCGCGATGACAGAACCGTTAGTGGGAAGTAACTTCTGCTCCTGCCGGCGCCCTCCCCCACACTCTTCAGAATTCTCGGGCCTCTGGGCCTGCGACCACAGACAAAAGGGGCTCCAGGGATCTACCACTCCCGGAAAGGGGAGAGAGAGGGACACAGCCTTAGGCTGACTCTGGTTCTGACCTGTAAATTTGGGCTGCAGAGCCCCACGGACCCTTCCACATGGCGGTTTGCCCTAGGAGCCTAGGAAGGACTGGAGAAATCTGGCCCTTGCAACCTCCCTCTCTTCCAGCCTAGACTAATTGTTGAGGACTCCACAGGGGAGGGGAGAGAAAGCCTGGGGATGACCCTGCTTTGGACTCCCAGGTTTGGTCTGCCCTGTCCCAAGAGCCCTTCCAGGCTGGTTGGGGCTGCGCCATTGTGTGCCTTGGAGCCTGCAAGGGGCTAAAGATATACAAACCTCCCAATCTTCTCCTCCACTAACAGGGATTGATTGTTGAGGATTCAGAAGGGAGTGGAAATATTTCCTAGCTGGGAAAATGGGGTTGCTACGAGAGAAGTCTGGAGAACTCTCTCAGAAAGTTTGAATCACAGGGCTCTTAGCCCCCAGACAGGAAGCTCTATCACATTTATCTGGTCTGTGTCACAACAAACATGCTCTGACCAGGCATTGAATTGAGAGCAGCCAACAAGCGCCATCTCCTGGCAGACCAAGGAAGTTCACATAAGAAAATTAAGTAGGAGAGGCTTTTCCTGGCCTCTATAGCCTCCCTGCCCAGGGCCCTAGGAAACGACTCTACAGCCAATTACTGGGTCCAGTGCCCAGTTTTGAGCAACTAGCAGAACAATCCTAACAAGGTTGAGCCAAAATCAAAGAGCTGTGGTAACTCACAGCCTCCTGCCACTAAAACCCCATAAAAGAAAAAGAGATAGAGCATCTAAGTAAAATACAACCTAACCAGATGCCTAAGCACCAGCAAAAAATTACGAGTCATACTAAGAAAATAGAAGACTTGGCTCAAGAAAAGGAATACAGCAAATTCCCAGAAGAGATGCAGAATTTCAGAGCACTAATCAGTGAGATGAGCACAAATTTCCAAAGTCAAATTAATGAGATGAAAGACAATATAGTTAAAGAGAGAAATGACATCAAGAAGTCATTGAGCAAACGCAAAGAAGAATTTGAAATCCTGAACAGAAAAGTAACGGAGTTCGTGGGAATGAAAGACACAATGGGTGAAGTCAAAAATACATTTGAGGCATACAACAGCAGACTCGAAATGATAGAAGAAAGAATAAGTGATACCGAAGACAGAGCAGCTAAAATTGAAGAGAGGAAAGAACAGAGAGAGAAAAGAATGGAAAAAATTAGCAGGGGCTCAGAGAGTTGAATGACAACACAAAACGCAACAACATACGTGTCATGGGAGTTCCAGAAGGGGAAGAGAAAGGAAAAGGGGCAGAAAGAGTATTTGAGGAAATAATAGCTGAAAATTTCCCAACGCTCACGAAAGAAATGAACTTACATGTCCAAGAACCACATCGTACCCCAATGAGAATAAATCCAAATAGACCTACGCCTAGACACATATTATTCAGATTGTCAAATGTAAAAGATAAAGAGAAAATTCTCAGAGCAGCAAGAGAGAAGCAAACGATCACGTACAAAGGACGTCCAGTAAGACTTTGTGCAGATTTCTCTTCAGAAACCATGGAGGCGAGAAGACAGTGGTATGATACAATTAGGAAACTGAAAGAGAAAAACTGCCAGCCGAGAATTCTTTACCCAGCAAAACTGTCCTTCAAATATGAAGGTGAATATAAAGTATTCACAAACAATCAGAAACTAAGAGAGTTTGCAAAAAAGAATCCACCTTTGCAGGAAATGTTAAAGGAAGCCTTAGAACCTGAAAGAAAAAGACAGGAGAGAGAGGCTTGGAGGAGAGTACAGAAGAAAGAAAAGCAGAAAGGATAACCAAAAGAGTAAAAAGAGATAAAAAATAAGATGACATATGAAAACCAAACAATGAAATGGAGGAAGTAAATTGTGCATTTACAATAATATTGAATGTGAGTGGATTAAACTTCCCAATCAAAAGATACAGGCTGATAGAGTAGATAAACAAACATGAGCCATCCATATGCTGCTTACAAGAAACTCACCTCAGACCCAGGGATGCAAACCGGCTGAAAGTGAAAGGTTCGGAAAAGATACTCCACGCGAATAGTAAACAGAAAAGAGCAGGAGTAGCTATACTAATATCACACAAAACAGACTTCAAATGCAAAAAAGTGATAATAGATGTGGAAGGCCATTATATATTAATAAAAGGGATGATCCTCCAGGAAGATATAAGTCATAAATATCTATGCACCTAACCAGGGTGCCCCAAGATGTATGAGACAAACTCTGGCAAAACTGAAGGGAGAAATAGACATTTCTACAATAAACGTTAGAGACTTCAACACCCCTCTCACATCATTAGATAGAACCACTAGACAGAAGATCAACAAGGAAACAGAGAACTTGAACAATATAATAAACAAGTTAGACCTAACAGACATATATACAAAGACATATACTGCATCTAAATTCAGCGGGTTATACATTCTTCTCAAGTGCCCATGGATCTTTCTGCAGGATAGACCACATGTTAGGTCACAACACAGCTCTCAATAAATATAAAAAGATTGAAATTATACCAAGCACCTTCTCAGATCATAATGGAATGAAACTACAAAACTTATGGAATATAGCGAAGGCAGTCTTGAGCGGGAAATCTATAGCCCTAAATGCCTATATTAAAAAATAAGAACGAGCTAAACTCAAAGATTTAACTGAACAACTTGAGAAACTAGAAAAAGAACAGCAAACCAATCCCAAAGCAAAAAGAAGGAAAGAATGGGAAGCGGCTGTGGCTCGATCGGTAGGGCTCCCGTTTGCCATGTGGGAGGCCCTGGGTTCGGTTCCCAGGGCCTCCTGGTGAGGGCAGGCTCGCCCACGCGGCGTGGTTGGCTGACCCAGCGAGCACAAGCAGCAAGGGGGGGATAAATGAATAAGTAAATAAAATCTTAAAAAAAAAAAAAAAAGGAAAGAAATAATAAAGATTAGAGCAGAAATAAATGAAAATGAGAACAGAAAAACAATAGAGAAAATTAACAAAACCAATAGCTGGTTCTTTGAGAAGATCAATAAAATTGACAAACCCCTCGCTAGACTAACAAAGAAAAAAGAGAGAAGATGCAAATAAATACAATCAGAAATGAAAGGGGGGAAGTTACAAATGACCTCACAGAAATAAAAAGAATCATAAGAGGATATTATGAGAAACTATATGCCAACAAACTAGACAACCTAGATGAAATGGACAAATTTCTAGAAACACATAACCAACCTATACTGACACAACAAGAAATACAAGAACTTAACAAACCAATCACAATTAAGGAGATTGAATCCGTCATCAAAAATCTCCCAGCAAAGAAAAGTCCAGGAACAGATGGCTTCACAGGTGAATTCTACCAAGCATTTCAAAAAGAATTAACACCAATCCTGTTTAAACTCTTCCAAAAAATTGAAGGGGAGGGAAAATTACCCAACACATTTTATGAAGCCAACAACATCCTAATACCAAGGTCAGATAAAGATTCCACAAGAAAAGAAAATTACAGACCAATCTCTCTAATGAACATAGATGCAAAAATTCTCAACAAAATACTTGCAAATCGAATCCAACAGCATATCAAAAGACCAAGTGGGATTTATTCCTGGTATGCAAAGCTGGTTCAACATAAGAAAATCAATCAATGTAATACACCACATTAACAAATTGAAGGAAAGAAAACACATGATCATCTCAATAGATGCAGAAAAGATTCAACAAAATCCAACATCCTTTTTTGATAAAAAATACTTCAAAAGATAGGAATAAAAGGAAAATTCCTCAATATGATAAAAGGCATATGTAACAGTTGGCCATTTTGATGTAATTATGAATTCCAAAAATATAATTAAATCATGCTTGTAAACTGATCTGTTAATCTGGGCATGATTAGGTTATGATTAGGGTGTTGAGCCCCGCCCCTTGGTGGGTGGGGAATCAAATATAAAAGGCAAGGCAAAGAACAGAGTTGAAGCAGTCTTTTGAGAAGCAGTTTTGATGTTGGAAAGAAGGCCCCAGGGGAAAAGAAGCAAGCTGTTCGCTTAATCATCTACAGCTGACCTTGTGGAGGAAACAGGCGCTAAGCCTGGAGAGAAACGCAGCCCTGGGAAGAGAGGAATCCCAGAAGCCTGAACCCTGGCAAACGCCAGCAGCTGTCTTGCTCTAACATGTGGCAATAGACTGTGGTGAGAGAAGAAACTTAATGCTTTATGGCCTGGTATCTGTGACGTCTACCCCAAATAAATACCCTTTATAAAGACCAACCCATTTTTGGTATTTTACATCAGCACCCCTTTGGCTGACTAATACAGAATTTGGTACCGAGGAGTGGGGAAGTGCTTTTGCATATAGCAGAATGTTGGAACGGTTTTATAAATGGGTAAGGGGTATTTTTTGGAGGAATTGTGAAATGCTTGATGGAAAAGGCCAAGATCGCTTTGAAGAATCTGTTGATAGCAATATGGACGCTAAAGAGACTTTCTATGATGCCTTAGAAGTAAATAATGAAACTTTTATTGGAAACTGGAGGAAAGGCGATCCATGTTTTAAAGTTGCAGAGAACTTAACAAGATTAACTCCTGGTGTTATATGGAAGACAGAATTGGAAAATGGCGAACCAGAGCATTTAGCTAAAGAACTTTCCAAGGTAAACTCGGAGAATGTGGCTTGGCTTCTCTTTGCAGCTTATAGCAAAATACTAGATGAGAGAAATATACTAAGGGCTGAACTTTTGGGCACAAAGAAAACAGAAACTGATTCTGAAACTTCCAAGTTTGTGGAAATCAAGTTCCCAGATGAAAATGCCCTATTTGAAGAATTTACTAAACTTGGAACTCGTAACTCAGAATTGAAGATGCAGTTATCTAGGAAAGACTTGTGGAATGTCTTACTGTGTGATAGCTTGGACCCCTGCTTCCTGCATGCTAAACCAACAAAGTTTTTGAGAGAGCTGTATGAACAAAACCACTGTCAGCTTGGACAAAAGAGGACATGGAAAGGAGAGAGTGAAGGAGAATCAGCTTTAAGAAGGAAACCATGGAAACAGAGATCTGGACTTAAGACATCTCCTTGGGCCAAGAGAGGAGCCCCACCCATATGTACAGAGAGGGTGAGTTTGCCCCTGCAGTTGAAGAGGGTGGATGTTCCTACCCGATGTTCTGAGAAAGTTTTGATGCCGCATGGTGCAGACAGGGTGAGTTTTCCCCAGCAGTTGAAGAAGGTGGATGTCCCCACCCGATGTTCAGGAAGAGTTTTGCCACCCCAGGGTGCAGAGAGGTTGGAGCACATTCCTCAAAGATTAGGGCGGTTAAGGTCAACACCCCATTGGTCTGAGAGGGGTGTACCTGTCCCCCATAGATTAAAGAAAGCCAGGTGGTCAACCCATTGCTCTGAGAGGGTTGAGCCTGTATGCCAAAGGTTAGGGGGAATGTTATCTTACCTCACTGTACTAGGGGGGCTAAGACTCAAACCCAAATATTGGGTAAGGTGTTGCAATCACCCCAACACTGTTGGAGGGTGAGGTCTGGAGCTTGGTCAACACCCAGATGCTTGGTGAGGGTAGAACCAAGAAAATGGCCGTTGAGCAAGCCTGTGGAAAGGGTGGGTTCCATGTGGCCGCAAGGAAAAGAAACCATCTTCTTAAGAATGACTCAGACATTCAAATTGAATGGAGGATGCCCTGAAAGTTTACTGAACTGTAGAGGATCCATGACTCATGTTTAACATCCCAATTTCTCCTTATAATATTGAAAATGTTTATCCTTATCTTTCCATTTGTGTATTGGAAGCAGTTAATTGGTTTTGTAAGATTCAGAGGTCTATTTCAGACTGGACTTTGCCTCAAGATGAACTGTATTTCTTTAAAATGATTATGATATGATTTTGCAGTTGAATTGTTACTGATTTAAGGTTTTTTGAATATTGTAATATATTTTTGGAATTCAGAGGGTGGAGCGTAACAGTTGGCCATTTTGATGTAATTATGAATTCCAAAAATATAATTAAATCATGCTTGTAAACTGATCTGTTAATCTGGGCATGATTAGGTTATGATTAGGGTGTTGAGCCCCGCCCCTTGGTGGGTGGGGAATTGAATATAAAAGGCAAGGCAAAGAACAGAGTTGAAGCAGTCTTTTGAGAAGCAGTTTTGATGTTGGAAAGAAGGCCCCAGGGGAGAAGAAGCAAGCCGTTCGCCTAATCATCTACAGCTGACCTTGTGGAGGAAACAGGAGCTAAGCCCGGAGAGAAGCGCAGCCCCGGGAAGAGAGGAACCCCAGAAGCCTGAACCCTGGCAAACACCAGCAGCTGTCTTGCTCTAACACGTGGCAATGGACTGTGGTGAGAGAAGAAACTTAATGCTTTATGGCCTGGTATCTGTGGACGTCTACCCCAAATAAATACCCTTTATAAAGACCAATCCATTTTTGGTATTTTACATTAGCACCCCTTTGTCTGACTAATACAGCATATATGAAAAACTCACAGCCAACATCATACTCAATGGGGAAAGGTTGAAAGCTTTCCCCCTAAGATCAGGAACAAGACAAGGATGCCACTGTCACCATTGTTATTCAACATTGTACTAGAAGTTCTAGCTAGGGCAATTAGACAAGACATAAAAATTAAAGGCGTCCAAATAGAAAAAGAGGAAGTAAACTCTCACTGTTTGCGGATGACATGATCCTGTATTTAGAAAGTCCTGAAGTATCCACAACAAAGCTACTTGAACTAATAAATGAGTTCAGCAAAGTGGCAGGATACGAGATCAACATGCAAAAATCAGTAATGTTTTTTTACACTATTACTGAACAATCTGGGGAGGAAATCAGGAGGAAAATTCCATTTTCAATAGCAACAAAAAGACTCAAATACCTAGGAGTTAATTTAACCAAAGAAGTACAGGACCTATATGCAGAAAACTACAAAACAATGCTAAAAGAAATTTTAAAAGACCTAAACAAATGGAAAGACATTCCGTTGTCATGGATTGGAAGAATAAATATCGTGAAGATGTCAATCTTGCCCAAACTGATTTATAGATTCAATGCAATACCAATCAAAATCCCAACAGCTTACTTTACAGAATTAGAGAAGGCAATTACCAAGTTCATCTGAAAGGGTAAATGCACCCGAATAGCCAAAAGTATTCTAAAAAAGAAGAGCAATGTGGGAGGAATTTCACTGCCTGACCTTGAAACTTATTACAAAGCTACAGTGGTCAAAACAGCGTGGTACTGGCATAAAGATAGACACATTGATCAGTGGAATAGAATTGAGAATTCAAAAATATACCCTCACCTATACAGTCAACTGGTTTTTGACAAACCAACCAAGCCCACGCTAATGGGAAAAAATAGTCTCTTCAACAAATGGTGTTGGGAGAACTGGATATCTATAACCAAAAGAATGAAAAAGTACCCCTATCTCACCCCTATACAAGAATCAACTCAAAATGGATCAAAGATCTAAATATAGATGCTAGGACCATAAAATTACTAGAAGAAAATGTAGGAAAAATCTTCAAGACCTTGTAGTAGGTAGTGGTTTCTTGGACCATACACCCAAAACACGTGCAACAAAAGAAAAAGTAGATAAATGGGACCTCCTCAAAATTAAACACTTTTGCATCTCACAGGACTTTGTCAGAAGGGTGAAAAGGCAGCCAACTCAATGGGAAAAAATATTTGGAAATCACATATCTGATAAGGGTTTAATATCCAGGATATATAAAGAGATGTTACAATTCAACAATAAAAAGACAAACGACCCAGTTAAAAAATGGGCGAAGGGGGGTCGGATGTGGCTCAACTGGTTGGGCGTCCGTCTCCCATATGGAGGGACCCGGGTTTGTTCCCCGGGACCTCCCGGTAAAAAAAAAAAAAAAAAAAAAAAAAATGGGCGAAAAACTTGAATAGACATTTCTCTGAAGAAGAAATACAAATGGCAAAAAAACACATGAAGAAATGCTCAGTATCACTCATGATTAGGGAAATGCAAATCAAAACTACAATGAGAGGGAGGCGGCTGTGGCTCAGTCAGTGGGGCTCCCGTTTACCATGTGGGAGGCCCCGGGTTCGGTTCCTGGGGCCTCCTGGTGGGGGCGGGCCCGCCCGCAGGGCGTGGTTGGCTGGCCCGGCGAGCACGGGCAGCAGGTGGGGGGATAAATGAATAAATAAATAAAATCTTTAAAAAAAAAACTACAATGAGATATCATTTCACACCTATCAGAATGGCCACTATTAAAAAGACAGAGAACTACAAGTGTTGGAGAGGATGTGGAGAGATAGGAACACTTCTTCCCTGTTGGTGGGAATGCAGGATGGTACAACCACTATGGAGGACTGTTTGGCAGTTCCTAAAGAAGTTGAATATAGACTTGCCATGTGACCCTGCAATACCACTACTGGGTATATACCCAGAAGAACTGAGAGCAGTGACACGAACAGACATCTGCACACCGATGTTCATAGCCACATTATTCACCATTGCCAAAAGTTGGAAACAACCCAGGTGTCCATCAACAGATGAATGGATAAACAAACTGTGGTCTATTCACATGATGGAATATTATGCAGCTGTAAGAAGAAATGAAGATATAAAGCATATGGCAACATGGATGAATCTGGAGGACATTATGTTGAGTGAAGCAAGCCAGACACAAAAGGACAAATACTGTATGATTGCGTTACTATGAACCAAATATATTGTGTAACATATTGTTTGATTTAAAAAAAAAAATTTTATATGTAAAAAAAAAAAAAAAAGATATGGAACATTTACATTGCCCTCAAATATTATTTCATGGAAAGTGGCTGTGGCTCAATCAGTGGGGCTCCCGTTTACCATATGGGAGGCCCCTGGTTCGGTTCCCGGGGCCTCCTGGTGGGGGCAGGCCCGCCCGCACGGCGTGGTTAGCTGACCCAGCGAGCACAAGCAGCAAGGGGGGGATAAATGAATAAATAAATAAAATCTTTAAAAAAATATTATTTCATGCCTCTTTTCAGCCAGTTCTCCATCAGCCTCAGGCTACTACTGATCTGCTGTCTACACTACAAATTAATTTTGCCTGTCCTAGAATTTCGTATAAGAGGAACCATACAATATGTGATCTTTCTTCCCTGGATTTTTGTGAGATTCACCCATGTTTTCATTTTAGGTATTAGTTTATTTTTCATTATAGAATATTATTTTTGTGTATGGATAACCTCCAATTTGTTTATCTGTTGATGGACGTTTGAGTTTTTTCATGTTTTTTTAATATTATGAATAAAGCTGCCATGAACATTTGTGTGTCTTTTCATGGATGTTTTCATTTTCATGGATAATTGCCTAGCAATGGAATGGCAGACTCACATCAAACATATATTTGACTTCATAAGAAATTGTCAAAGTGATCTCCAAATTGGTTGTACAATTTTATGTGCCTATCATTATTTTCTGAGTGTTCTACTTGTTTCAAATACTTGCCAACACTTGATATTTTCAGTCTTTTAATTTCCCCCATACTAGTGGTGTGGGGTGTAAGGTGGCATCCTTGTGCTTTTAATTTGCGTTTTCCTTATATCAAAGCATTCATTAAAAATTGACCATCTGTTTATGACAAACAAGGAATAGAACTGGTAATTTGATAAAGTGTATCTAAGTAAAATTTATATCTAGTATCATGCTTGATTGTGGAATCTTGAACAATTTCCTCTTAAGCTTAGGAACAATGGAAGGATCTCCAGTCATAACTTCTATTCATTTCACTGGCATTTTTGAAGCATGCAGATTTGGGAAAGAAAGGTAGTAAAACTGGCTTTTTTCACAGGCAACCTGATTGTGTATATAGAGAGGCTTAAGAAATCTGCCAAAATTCTTCCGAAATTAATCAGTGTATTTTGAAAGGAAGTAGGTTACAAGGCTAATCCAGACCAAAAAGCATTTAGAAAATAAAGTTTTACACAATTTATAATAGAATTTCAAAATCATGAAATAGGGATACCTTTAATAAAATGTGTGTAAGACCCATAAGTGGACAGCTATACTCATTTCCTGCACTATTTTTTATCACCATTTTTCAAACTTTGTGGCTTGTAAAATAAGGGGGGTAGCACAGTAAACATTTTTAGGACAAAATAAAGGTTTCAAAATATATGGAAGCAGTGTATCGCTAAGATTTAGAAAGTGCTAGCTCTTTATCCCCCTGGTTTGAAGTATACTCAAAGCAAAATATTTTTTGATAATGTCAAATGAAAATTGTTCTGTGTGAAATTCTCTAAAAGCTTCTTCAAGTGAATTGGTGAGTTCTTTCTTAACTTTAAATGATAGTCTTAACATCCTTGTTATTGTAGTTTGTGGTATTTTGGAATGAGAAATCATAATGCAAAAAAGGGAAAAGGTTATTTTAAAAAACTGATTTAATTTTCAAGAGCTCTTATAGCCAAAAGTTAGTAATTTCAGAGTAGTTATTTGAGGAGTGTACTAGATGTGTGGGAGGAGAGGAGAAACTGGACATGAATTTGTCAACTGTTATATACTTGCAATAACTGAGATTACATATTATGAGGTTCTGTCATGACATGACTGAAGGAAAAGGAAAAAAAATTAATATTGAGGGAGAGTCAATAGACTGAAGTGACTGAAAGAATGTAAAGAGTAAGGAAATCAGATTCTAGGACAGTCCTGAAACACTCCGGAAGTATAGGTGAATGCCTGTGTTTTGACTACTAATTCTAATGTGTCTATTTTGATGTTGTGAGTAAAGGAAATCACAGGATTCTACTCTGGCTATTTGAATTAATTCTGATTCCAATTATAACTTTATCTTTCCCAGTGATGTGGTCTGCAAGTTTTCCCCCAATGTCCACTCTAAAAGGAACCTGAGGGAGAGTGTAGACACAAAATGACAGGGCAGGAAGTTTACAGATCACTCTCTCCACCAGAGGAATGAATGAGCTGGAAGAAGAAATTAGAATTAACTAACTGGTAACCCTGGAAACAAACTGGACATTTCATACAACCATGGGAGTGCCAGATGAAGGGAGAGGCTTCCAAGAGTTCAGCATGTGTAAGTGAAGGCAAGCAAACCAGTGACCAGCCACCATTTCTCAGCCAAGCCCTAGTGGCTGTAGAAATGCAACCTGGAGTCCAGGAAAGTCTGGCTGGGGCCAGGAAACTGTCCTCCAAAGGTAGGGTTGGAATTTGGGGTTGGTCTGCAGGATCCCTGAGGAACAAGCACAAGTGGTTGCCTCTTGGCAGCAGTGGCTTCTAGCTGCGCGCCATCACCCACTAGGACATAAAGAGCCAGTGCACCATTTTCTTGTTGGTTTTCCTTCTTTTGTGTGTTGGTGTTCCCTGGTCTGGCAGATCCCTGGGGACCTAGCATAGATGCTAGTCTCAGTTTCAGTAACCTTGGCTTCTGGCCTCACACCAGCACCTACAAGGATGTAAAGACCCAGTGCACTTTTTTTTTTTTTTTCCCTGATTTGCTTTTTCTATTTCTTGGGGTTTTTAGTCCAGCTGATCCTTGAACTAGCACAGACACTGGTTCTGACCTCCATTTCAGTCCTCAGCAGGAACAGCTTCTGACCTCACACCATATTCTACTGGGATGTAAAGAGCCAGTGCACCTTTTATTTTTTATTTTTTGGTTAGTTTCTGTGGTGGTTTGAAGCTGTATGTACCCCCAGAAAAATGTTCTTAAATCTAATCCATTCCCGTGGGTGTAAACCTATTGAAAATAGGACCTTTTGATGAGGTTACTTCAGTTAAGGCAAGGCCCAGGGGTGGATCTTAATCTTCTTACTGAAATCCTTTGTAAATGGGATGAATACAAGAGAGAGAAAGCCATGGGAACAAGAAGCAGAAATCAATGGAACCCAGAAGAGAAGGGAGAGACCAAGTGATGCCACCATGTGCCATATGGTAGAGGAGCCAGGGATCACTACAGCTAGTCTTCAGGAAGAAAGCATCACCTTGATGCCTTGATTTGAACATTCTCATGGCCTCAAACTGTAAACTAAGAAATTCCCATTGTTTAAAGCCAACCCATTTCATGGTACCTTCTTTAAGCAGCCTAGGAAACTAAAACAGTGTCCTTTCTCTTATTTTTTTGTATTTTTTTACCTGGCAGATCCCGGACCAACCAATGCAGATGCTGACCTTGGTTTTAGATTGAGCAGCAGCAGCTTCCAACATCCCAACATCATCTACAAAGTGATATGTAAAGGCAGTGCACCTTTGTTTGTTTTTTGGGGGAGGGGGGGACGGGAATTGGTCAGTATTTTACTCGCTCTCTTCCCTTTTTTCCACTTTCTTTTTTACCCCCTCTTTCTTGGTCTGGTGGACTGAGGAATTGGTAAACAAGATTCTAGAATGACCACAACATAATATTCAGAATGGCCAGTCACATGAAGAAAATAATTTGACAGAAACTATCCCAGAGGAAGCCAAGTCGCTGGAATAACTAATCAAATATTTTATATCAACTTTCTTCTTAAATTGGATCAATGAAATGAAGGAAAACAGACAAAGAACTGAAGGAAATTGATGAAAGTAAATGTTGGTTCTTTGGAGAAAAAAACATTCATAAAATTGACAAACCTTTACTTAGTGTGACAAAGGAAAACCAAAAAGATGCCAATAAAGACCAGAAATGAAAATGAAGATGTTATTACTGACTTTACAGAAATAAAAAGAATTATAAAAGAATACTATGAATATTGTATGTCAACAAGTTAGATAATTTACATGATGTATTAGCCAAACCGCTGCTGATGCAAAGCACCAGAACTCTGTTGGCTTTTATAAAAGGTATTTATTTGGGGTACAAGCTTACAGTTACCAGGCCCTAAAGATACCAACTGGAGATACCATAAGAGGTACTTTCTCACCCAAAGTCTGTTGCCACGTGTTAACAAAAGATGGCAGACAATGTCTGCAAGGATTCAGCCTTCCTCCTTCCTCTAAATGCTCCATGGTCTCAGCTTCTTCCGATCTCAGCTGTAGACTGGCTTAAGCCCCATCACTCTCCCTAGGGGCTCATTTCTTTCCAGGCTCAGGTGCTCTGTTCTCTTCACTAGGTCAGCTGGAAACTATCAGGCTCATCTCTCTTCCCAGGGCCTTGTCTGTGGAGCACTCTCTCTTCCTGCGTATCTGCTTCTGTGTGTCTACTTCCATGTGAGAATCTGTTTTATCAACCCAGGGGGGCTGAGACTTGACACTGAGTCACACTCTAATGACATAGATGGATCAGAGCCCTAATCGTAACATAATTTAATCAGACGTCTCAGCTGAATCTAATACAATCAAAGGGTTATCACGCCAGAGGAACCAACCAGTTTACAAACATAATCTATATTTCTTTTTAGATTTCATAAATAATATCAAACTGCTACACATGAAATGGAAAAATTCCTAGAAACACACAAATTACCTACACTGACTCAAGAAGAAACAGAAAACCTCAACAGACCTAAACCAAGCACAGAGAGTAGATGTATCAATAATAAACAACTTTCCACCAAAGAAAAATCCAGGACCAGATGTCTTCATTGGTGAATCCTTGCAAGCATTTAAAGGAGAATTAATACCAATACTTCTCAAACTCTTTCGAAGAATTCAAGAGATGGGGACTTCTAGGAATTTTTGGTCTGGTGGACCCTTGAGGGACTAGTGCATTATAGGAGGCTAGCATGGTTCTAATACCAACACCTTATAAATACACACAAGAAAGGAAAATTACAGACCAATTACCCTTCTGAATATTGATTTTATTAAATACTAACAATCCAAATTCAACAGCATATTAAAGGGAAAATGCATTTCTCAATAGATACAGAAAAACACATTTGACAAAATATAGTACATTTTCTTGATAAAAACACTAAAAACTAGGAATAGAAGGTAACACCCCCAACATGATAAAGACCATTTGAAAAACCCACAGCTAACATCATACTCAATGATGAAAGACTGAAAACTTTCCCCTAAAATCAGGAACAAGAAAAGGATGCCTACTTTTGCAACAGTTATTCAATATTGTACAAGAATTTCTAGCCAGGGCAATTAGGCAAGGAAAATAAAAGGTATCAAAATTGGAAAGGAAGAAGTAAAACTCTCTATATGCCCCTAAGTGGCATGTGGAACACCATGAAGCATACTAACATATGCTTTATGGAAGTCTCAGAAGGAGAAGAGAACAAGAAAGGGGCAAAAAATTTTTTTGAAAAAACAATGGCTGAAAACTACTCAAATTTTGTGAAAGACCTGAATGTACACATCTAAAAAAGCCCAAGAACTCCAAATAGGATGAACTCAAAGAGATCCACACTGAGATACATTATGATTAAACTGTCAAAGGCCAAAGACAGACAGAATCCTAAAAGCAGCAAGAAAGAGGCAACACATTACCTACAAGGGATCCTCAATAAGAATAAGTGCCATTTCTCATAGGAAGCAATGGAGACAAGAGGGCAGTGGATGAATTATTTAAAGTGCTGAAAGAAAGAAAGTGACAACCAAGAAGTCTATATTTGGTAAAACCATCCTTCAAAATGAGGAAGAGGGTACGGTACAGGCACCATGGACCCAGGCCCTCCTCCGGCTCCTGCGCACCACCTCCCCACGCCAGCCGTCTCCACAGTGCCCACCACCCCGAGTGCCCGTACTTAGTGGCTGGTGGGGGCCATAGTAATGGCCCCCAACAGCAAGGGCGAGCTGCAGCCGACCTGGGCCGTGGCAACCCCCTGCTCGCAGCGCTCCTCCCTTGTCAACCTCTCCGGGGCTGAAGAAAAGCTACAGCTCCACATAGCAAAAGCTGCACCGCCGGGACCATCAGGAAGGCCTGCATCCAAACATCTCTGGTCACCTTTGTTTTCCATTCTCTACAGCAGACCAAAGAATGCACCAAATCTATATTATTTCTTCATAGATTCTGAATTTGAATATGAGAATTTCTACGCAGATTTTGGACCACTCAATCCGGCAATGGTTTACATATAGTGTTGCCCAATAAATAAGAGATTAAAGTCCATTACACTGATTAGGAAGGACATTACACATTTTACTGGCTCTGATCAATGAAAACAAGAAAATGTTGTTTTCCTTGTGGGGTGTTATATGGTTATATATTGGGAGAGAACTCTGGAAGAAGCACTTAGCCTATTAATGTTTGGAAATAAATCCTATATTCCTTTCAGAGATAACTGCTTTTGGAAGTTGCAGTTTTTACTTTCTACTTCTTGACTGTTTTCATGCAGTTAAGAAGGCAATGCAATATGGCTTCCTTAATTTCATCTCATTTAAACTTGATGAATATGAACAATACGAAAAAGCAGAAAATGGAGATTTAAACTGGATAATAGGGAAGCGGCTGTGGCTCAATCAGTAGGGCTCCCATTTACCATATGGGAGGACCCGGGTTCGGTTCCCGGGGCCTCCTGGTGAAGGCAAGCCCGCCCGCGCGGCGTGGTTAGCTGACCCAGCGAGCACAAGCAGCAAGGGGGGATAAATGAATAAATAAATAAAAAATCTAAAAAAAATAAAAAATTAAAAAAAATAATAATAAAATAAACTGGATAATACCAGACAGATTGATTGCCTTCTGTGGACCTCATACAAGAACCAGATTTGAAAGTAATCACTATCAGCATTCGCCTGAAACTTATACTCTGTATTTTAAGTCATAATGTTACTAGCATTATTCATCTGAATAAAATGATGTACGATGCCAAACACTTTAAGGATACTGGTTTCTATCACCATGATCTTTTCTTTGTGGATTGCAGCATCCCTACTGATGCTATGGTCAGAGAACTTCTGGATGTTTGTGAAAATACTGAGTGTGCCATTGCAGTATATTGTAAAGCTGACCTTGGACGAACTGGCACTCTGATAGCCTGCTACATCAGAAACATTACAGGACGACAGCAGCTGAGACGATTGCCTGAATCAGAATCTGTAGACCTGGCTCAGTGATTGGGCTACAGCAACAATTTTTAGTGATGAAACAAACAAGCCCTGGCTGGAAGGTGACTATTTTTGTCTAAAGTTAAGGGGCCAAGAGAATGGAAAATACAGAGCAGCTGTCTTAAAACTCCTCTTGAGTGTTGATGACATTTCAATAAATGGGGTCAGAATCAAGACAAGTAAGAATCTGAACCACTCAGTGATGATGACAAAAACAATGGAGTGACACAAGGCAACAGACTTTGGGCCCTGAAAAGCAGAAGACAATCAAAAGCAAACACTGTTCCCCTCACTCCCTCCAATTCAAGGACTAAAACAGTCTTGCATTAAATAAAAACCTGTGACCAGAACTGAAGGAAGATTCTAGGAACAGAAAACTACAAGTCTTACCACAGTTTATTTGAAAACAAAGCAAAATTGCAGAAGCCTTAGTTGCTTTCCATCTAAGAAGTTTATTCAGTGAAGAAAATGTCCTCTGGAGTTTAATTAGCTAAATGAGTTTGGGTACAGGTGAACGACTTAAAGAAGGACTCGACTCTCCTTTTGCAGAAATGTTTAAAATTTAACAACAACAACAACAAAATGTTGTAAATTTCTTCTCAGGTGTAAATATCTAAGTCCTCAGTTATCAAGAGAGCTGACTAGTCTGTGTGGTACACGTGTGTCCATTTTGGTGGCAATCATTTTAGCTGCTGGCCTTCAGAAGAACTGAGTATCTGATGGTGGTTTTGTATATATTTATTTTGCGTTCATCCTATGTTCCTGTGTCAAAATTTATAAAGATAAAACAGACATTACTGAAATGGTACTTTTCATAATTTGATGCTATTTGCTTTAATCATCTTCACTTTAATATTTGTAATATTGTAATGTTATCTCTACATACCCAAGCTGCTTGTCTTCCACCAAAGAGTGCTTTATTAACAAGAATCTGTGAAAACTGCATTTAAACACTATTGCATATTGTGATGCAAAGTGGTACTTCAGTAATCTAGAACTTGCAAGAGAATATGAATGATAGCTTTAGAAGACTCAGGAGAAGGAACTGGCTTCAGAATTGTATGGTTGCTGCCTCAAGTCATTCCTCTGTATGTCATTTATGTCTGAATAATGCCAAGGCTGCCCATTATTTGGTTGTTCACTCATACAAATTGAAATCATCCTTCCTTCATGCATGAAAAGAATACACTATTGCTGTTTCCCCTAGGAAACAAAGATCCCAAACAATGGTGGCTTTATTGCTTTTGTGGGGTCTTTCACTGTAGCATTGTGGATTTTTTTTCTTATATGATCGGCCTAAGGCTATTAACACTCTTTGATTTCAGTGACAGTTGTCTGCATCAGGATTTCAGTTTGTAAATATGAGAACTCACTGTTGCCTTTGGTTAGGGAATACGCCTAGTAATTCTTTGCAGGGTGCCTTCTCCCCTCAACCCTATAGAAACATGGTTGCATCTGTGATACCAGCCAAACACAGCAACATAATTTATTTGCTGCTAACAAAACTTGGGGTCCAAATTAAAAAATTTGCAACCACCGTGGTTACTTCCATCATCAGAAGTGAATGCTTTTAGTTGTCATTAACCACTTTTGCCTTTCAGAGTTTGGAAAATGGAGGGATGCAATATTGAAAAGCAACAGATGGCAAATACCTTCAGGATACAATATGAATGCATCAAATCAGTAGGCAATTCCATTGTTAAAAACTTCCCCTTTTTTTGGAAAGCGGATGTGGCTCAGGGGACTGGTCTCCTGCCTACCACATGAGAGGTCGCTGGTTCAGATCCCAATGCCTCCCAAAGAAGACAGCGAGCTGGCACAACAGACAGGAGTGGCAAGCTGACACAACAAGAGACACAAGAAAAAAACATAATGAGAGTCACAAGAAAGCAGGGAGTAGCAATTAGGCACCTCCCTCCCACATCAGAGGTCCCGGGTTCGACTTCCAGTGCCTCCTAAAGGAACAAGAAAGACGAACAGACACAGCAAGTGGAAAAACAACAACGAGGTAGGGAGAAATAAATAAATAAAATAAATATTTTTTTAAAAAAACCTTCCTTTTTTTTTAACAAATCAATTTTATTGATACATATTAATAAGGCATACAATTCATCCAAAGTGTACAATCAATGGTATTTGTTATAATCACATAGTTGTACATTCTTCACTTCAATCATTATTAGAGCATTTTAATTACTACAATAATAATAATAAACAATAAAACAAACAAGCAAACAATATTCTTTTTTTTTTTTTTTTTTTTTTTTTTTTTAAAGATTTTTATTTATTTATTCATTTATCTCCCCCTTGCTGCTTGTGCTCGCTGGGTCAGCTAACCACGCCGTGCGGGCGGGCTTGCCTTCACCAGGAGGCCCCGGGAACCGAACCGGGGCCTCCCATATGGTAAACGGGAGCCCTACTGATTGAGCCACAGCCGCTTCCCCAAACAATATTCTTCACCTCTCAATCTCTCTCTGTTTCTCCTGCTGTACAGAGCTGCTATTTCTGGCTATTCTTGCACAATTACTTATTTATTTACTAAGCAGTTTAACTGAGATATATTGACATACCATACAATCTATCTAAAGTGTATAATCAATGGCTTTTAGTATAATCACAATGTTGTGTGTTCATCATCACAAAAATGTTTAGAATTATTTCATTACTCCAAAAAGAAAAACTTCACACCCCTTAACATACCTTCCCTAGCCCTACATAAACACTACTCAAATTTCATCTTTATAAATTGATTTATATTTGCATTTTATACAAATGGAGTCATACAATATGTTACACAATATATTTAGTCCATAGTAATGCAATCATACAGTATTTGTCCGGCTTGCTTCACTCAACATAATGTCCTCCAGATTCAGCCATGTTGTCATACATTTTATGACTTCATTTCTTCTTACAGCTATATAATGTTCCATTGTGTGAATACACCACCGTTTGTTTATCCATTCATCACTTGATGGACATCTGGGTGGTTTCCATCTTTTGGCAATCATGAATAACACTGCTATGAACATAGGTGTGCAGATTTCTATTCATGTCACTGCTCTCAGTTCTTCTGGGTATATACCCAGTAGTGGTATTGCAGGGTCACATGGTAAATCTTTATTCAACTTCTTTAGGAACTGTCAAACAGTCCTCCACAGTGGCTGTACCATTCTGCATTCCCACCAACAGTGAATAAGTGTTCCTATCTCTCCACATCCTCTCTAACACTTGTTCTTTTTTTTTTTTTTTTTAATTATATATATATATATATTTTTTAATTTAACCGGGAGGTCCTGGGGATTAAACCCAGGTCCCTCCATATGGCAGACGGATGCCCAACCATTGAAATGATATCTCATTGTAGTTTTAATTTGCATTTCCGTAATCATTAGTGATGATGAACATTTTTTCATGTGTTTTATTGTCATTTATATTTTTTCTTTGGACAAGTGTATATTCAAGTCTTTTGCCAATTTTTAATTGGATCATTTGTCTTTTTATTGTTGAGTTGTAACATCTCTTTATATTTCATGAATATGAAACCCTTATTGGACATGTGATTTCCAAATATTTTCTCCCCTTGATTTGGCTGCCTTTTCACACTTTTGACAAAGCCCTGTGAGGTGCAAAAGCATTTAATTTTGAGGAGGTCCTATTTATCTACTTTTTCTTCTGTTGTGCGTACTTTGGGTGTAGGGTTCAAGAAACCACCAACTAACAAAAGGTATTTTAAGATGTTTCCCTACATTTTCTTCTACTCATTTTATGGTCCTGGTTTTTATATTTAGGTCTTTGATCCATTTTGAGTTGATTCTTGTATAAGAAGGGAGATGGGGTCCTCTTTCACTCTTTTGGTTATAGCTATCCAGTTCTCCCAGCACCATTTGTTCTTCCCTGAGGCTTCTCTGAGTTGTTTTTTGTTGTTATTGTTGTTTGTTTTGCTTGTTTGATTTTTTGTTATTTTTTCAGGAGGCACCGGAAACTGAACCCGGTACCTCCCATGTGCAAGGTGGGTAGTCAACCACTTGAGCCACATCTGTTCCCCTCTAATATATATATATATATATATATATATATATATTTTTTTTTTTTTTTTAATTTTACCAGGAGGTCCTGGGGATCGAACCCAGGTCCCTCCATATGGCAGACGGACGCCCAACCATTTGAGCCACATCTGCCTCCATATATTTTTTTTTAAGTTATAACTTTATTTATTTTTAAGATTTATTTTATTTATTTCCCCCTTCCCCCTGCCACTTGCACTCCCTGTCTGCTCTCTGTGTCCTTTCACTGTGTGTTCTTCTGTGTCTGCTAGTCTATTCTTCTCGTCTTTTCTTTAGGGAACTGACCCCGGGAACTTCTGACATGGATGAGAGGCCCTCAATCATCTGAGCCAACTTAGCTCCCTGGTTTGTTGTGTCTCTTACTGTCTCTCCTCTGTGTCTCTTTTTTGTTGTGTCATCTTGTTGTGCCAGCTCTCCACGTGGACCAGCTTTTACCAGGAGGCCACAGCAACCAAACCTGGGACCCTCCATAAGGTAAACGGGAGCCCAATCACTTGAGATAGATCCGCTTCCACCTCTAATTTTTATTCTTTCTTTCTTTCTGCTTGCTTTGGGATTGGTTTGCTCTTCTTTTTCTAGTTTCTCTAATTGTTCAGTTAAATCTTTGAGTTTAGCTCTTCTTTTTTAATATAGGCATTTAGGGCTATAAATTTCCCTCTCAAGACTGCCTTTGCTGTATTCCATAAGTTTTGATAAGTTGTGTTCTCATTTTCACTTGTCTTAATAAATTTACTGGTTTCACTTGCAATTTCTTCTTTGACCTGCTGATTATTTAGGAGTGCATTGTTTAGCCTCCACACATTTGTGAATTTACCCCTTTCCTGTCTATTATTGATTTCCAGTTTCACTCCATTTTGATCAGATAAGGTGCTTTGTAAAATTTCAGTTTTTTTATATTTATTAAGAGCTGCATTGTGCCCTAACATGTGGTCTATCCTGGAGAAAGATCCATTGGCACTTGAGAAGAATGTATAAGCCACTGAGTTTGGATGCAACACTCTGTATATGTCCAGTAGGTCTAACTCATTTATCATATTGTTCAAATTCTTTTTCCTTGTTGAACTTCAGTCTAGTTGTTCCATCTGTTGATGTAAGTGGTGTGTTGAAGTCTCCAACGATTATTGTAGAGATGTCTATTTCCCCCTTTGGTTTACCCAGAGTTTGCCTCATGTATTTTGGGGCACCCTAGTTAGGTGCATAAATATTTATGACTGTTATTTCTTTGTGGTGGATTGTCCCTTTTATTAATATAAAATGGCCTTCTGTATCTCTTATAACTTTTTTGCATTTCAAGTTTGTTTTCACTGATATTAGTATAGCTACCTCTTCTCTTTTTTGGTTACTATTTGCATGGAGTATCTTTTTCCACCCTTTCACTTTCAGCCATTTTGTATCCCTGGGTCTAAGGTGAGTCTCTTGTAAGCAGCATATGGATGGCTCATGTTTTTTTAATCCATTTTGTCAGCCTATATCTTTTGACTGGGGAGTTTAATCCATTCACATTCAATGATATTACTATAAATGCTTTATTTAGTTCCACCATTTTATTCTTTGGTTTTCGTATGTCATATCTTATTTTCTCCTGTCATTTTACTCCTCTGGTTATCCTTTCTACTATTCTTTCTTCTATACTCTCCTCCAAGCCTCTCTCTCCTGCCTTTTTCTTTCAGTCTCTAAGGCTTCCTTTAATATTTCCTACAAAGGTGCTTCTTTTTTACAAACTCAATGTTTCTGTTTGTTTGTGAATATTTTATACTCACCTTCATATTTGAAGGACAGTTTTGCTAAATAAAGAATTCTTGGATGGCAGTTTTTCTCTTTCAGTTTCCTGATCTTATCATACCACTGTCTTCTTGCCTCCATGGTTTCTCATGAGAAATCCATGCTAAGTTTTACTGGGCATCCCTTGTACATGATGGTTTGCTTCTCCCTTGCTGCTCTGAGAATTTTCTCTTTATCTTTGACATTTGATATTCTGAGTAGTATGTGTCTTGGAGTAGGTCTATTCAGATTTATTCTGATTGGGGTGTGGTGTGCTTCTTGGATATATAGGTTCATTTCTTTCATGAGACTTGAGAAACTTTCAGCTATTATTTCCTCAAATATTCTTCCTGCCCCTTTTCCCTTCTCTTTTTCTGGAATTCCCATGACACATATGTTGCGTTTTGTGTTGTCATTCAACTCCCTGAGTCCCTGCTCAATTTTTTCCATTCTTTTCTCTCTTCAATTTCAGCTGTTCTGTCTTTGGTATCACTTATTCTTTCTTCTATCATTTCGAGTCTGCTGTTGTATGCCTCTAATGAGTTTTCTTTTTTTTCTTTTTTTTTTTTTTTTTACCAGGAGGTCCCGGGGATCTAACCCAGGTCCCTCCATATGGGAGACGGACGCCCAACCAGTTGAGCCACATCCGCCCCTCTAATGAGTTTTCAATCTCACTTATTGTGTCTTTCATTCCTATGAGCTCTGTTACTTTCTTTTCAGGATTTCAGGTTCTTCTTTGTACTCTCTGAATGTCTTCTTGATATCTTTTATCTCTTTAGCCATATTGACTTTCAACTCATTAATTTGATTTTGGAAATTTCTGTGCATCTCGTTATTTAGTTCTCTCAAGTCCTGTGTCTCTTCCGGGTCTTTGATATATTCCTTTCCTTGGGCCATGCCTTTCATTGTCTTAGTATGACTCATAATTTTTTGCTGATGTCTAGGCATCTGATTAGGGTGGTAGTGTACTCAGATGCTCAATTTCTTTCTCTTTCATAGGGATTTAGTGGCAGGAGGCTGTGTGTTACTGCTGCTCTTTGATTCTTGCTTCAACCTGGATTGTTAGGATTGTCCCTGTTAGTTGTTCAAAACTGGGTTCTGGATCCAGCAATGGGTTGTAGACCTGCTTCCTAGGGCCTTGGGGAAGGAGGCTAGAAAGGCTGGAAAAAGCATCTATTTACTTTTAATTTTCTCACAAGCACTTCCTTGGTCTACCAGCAGGTGGGGCTCTTTGGCAGCCCTCAGTTCAATGCCTGGTGGGAGTGTGTATGAGTTTTGCCATCATGATTCCCCTCCTTTGTCTCTCTCTCTTCTGGATGGTGTCCTGCCTTTGCCTGGTCCTAAACCCTAGAAGATCTTTTCCAGGCCATTTCAGCCTATCCTCTAGTTATTTTTCTGGGAGAGAAGAGAGTCCCATGTCTTTCTAGTCCACCATCTTCCCAGAATTCTTCAAAAACTTCCTTTTAAAAAACAAAATTATTAGGAACAAAGAGTGGTTGGAATAAACAGGCTAAAGCCTGCTAATGCGAAAAAATAATTGAAAAGCAGTGGCTCCAAAAGGACAAATACTGTATGAATGCATTACTATGAACCAAATATATTGTGTAACATATTGTTTGATTCAAAAAAAAAAATTATATGTATCCATTATATTTGAGAAATGTATATATTTATTCATCTGTGTTTTCTTTTTAGTTTTTAATTGTTGGGGTCGGATGTGGCTCAACTGGTTGGGCGTCCGACTCCCATATGGAGGGACCGGGGTTCGTTTCCCGGGAACTCCCAGTAAAAAAAAAAAAAAAAAAAGAGCAGACCAATAGTTTTTAATTGTTTATATTTTCAATTATTAAGTGTACAAAATAAAGTTAAAAAGAAAAAGAAAAGAAAAGCAGTAGCTAGGGAGGCGGCTGTGGCTCAATCAGTGGGGCTCCCGTTTACCATGTGGGGGGCCCCGGGTTCGGTTCCCGGGGCCTCCTGGTGGGGGCGGGCCCGCCCGCACAGCGTGGTTGGCTGACCCGGCGAGCACGCAGCAAGGGGGGGATGAATGAATAAATAAATAAAATCTTTCCGAAAAAAAAAAAAAAAAAAAAGCAGTAGCTCTACTTTGGCATGTACTCTCTTGGAGTGTACTAAGGTATGAATTGACTGACAATTAGGGGAGTTTAAAAATGCTGTTGTCTTAGCCCACAAGAAACTCTCCCTATCAGCACTAGGGGGGGTACTATCATGCCAGCTTTTAAAGACTGGCACTAGATCACAGGAAAACAGTGGTTTCCTATTCCTGGAAATGAGTGAATAGGCACAGAGACTCACTTGCCTGATGGGAAGACTGCTCTGGAATAAGATTTGGGTCAGAGGAGGAACATTCCATTTGCTTTATTGTGGTAGGACACAATACTATGTGTTCAAACTGTGTTCAAGAAGAGGGCAACTCTTCTTCCCCATACACTTGTAAATACTCTAGGTCATTCTGAACAATTTTTTTAAAAGATCTATTTTATTCATTTCTCCCCACCCCCTTGTTGTTTTTCACTTGCTATGTCTGTTCGTCTTCCTTGTTTCTTTAGGAGGCACCGGGAGCCAGCAGGATCTCTGATGTGGGAGGGAGCTGCCCAATCGCTTGAGCCACCTCCACTCCCTGCTTTGTTGTGTCTCTCATTACGTTTTTCCTCCCCACATCTCTTGTTGTATCATCTTGTTGCATCAGCTCACCATGCCTGCCCGTCGTGTCAGCTGGCTGTCTTCTTTAGGGGGCACCAGGAACCTCTGTTCCCTGCTTTGTTGTGTCTCTCATTATGTTTTTACTTCTTGTGTCTCTTGTGTCAGCTTGCTATGATTGCCCATCGGGCCAGCTTGCTGTCTTTTTTAGGAGGCACCGGGATCCGAACCAGCGACCTCCCATGTGGTAGGCGGGAGCCCAGTCACCTGAGCCACATCCACTTCCCTGAACAATTCTTGCTTTGGCTTTTCATTACTTTAGAACAAGTAAATGTGCTGCCTGCCTTGGCTCATGCTGAATATTGTCTCCTTCACAGTGAATAAGCCATTTGGTATCTCGGCAAAGTGTGAAAAATTTGGATTTCAGTGTTAACCACAGCACTTTTCATTAGATAAATTGTCTTTTTATGTTGGCTGCTCAAGTTTGCAACAAGAATTGCCATCACTGTAGCTCTTTCTAAAGTTCCTTGTATTAAGTAGACACACCAAAATCAAAGGAAATTAGTAACTGCTTAAAGACTTGTTTCTTGGGAAGCAGCTGTGGCTCAATCGGTAGGGCTCCCGTTTACCATATGGGAGGCCCCGGGTTCGGTTCCCGGGGCCTCCTGGTGGGGGCGGGCCCGCCCGCACGGCGTGGTTGGCTGACCCGGCGAGCGCAAGCAGCAAGGGGGGATAAATGAATAAATAAATAAAATCTTAAAAAAAAAAAAAAAAGACTTGTTTCTTTGCACACACAAATGACATAGTTCCTCAGATGAATTGCATATCAGTGTTTTACATCTTGGGGACATATCTAGAGTCCAGAAAATCTCTGGGTCTAACTAATGGAAAATTCTTCCTGCTATGAATAAGAGTTGACTCTTCCCCCACTTCCACAACTGAAACCCCAGCACTCTCAGATTCTTCTGAGATTCTAAATTTGAGTCCTTGTTATAGAAGACCTTGTTGCTATGAAGTATGAATACAGTGTATGTCAGATGGGGGGATTCCTTTCATTTAAGAGCCTTAAATAGTTTTGAAAGTACACTAAGACAGTTTCCAATGGAATTAAAATTCTAAATGAGTGTTTTTTTTAAGTGCCCTTGAAGCTTTCTGGGGACTTAAAATATCAAGAGTCAGGGACAGTCCAAAGGAAGGGTGTCTGCAAAACTATGTAGGCCCAGAAGGCTGACTTCTTTTTTGTTTTTTAGGTACTGGGGCTGGGGATTGAACCCGGTGGGAAGCTAGTGCTAAACCACTGAACCACATTGGCTCCCCTGAATTGGATTTTTCATTTGTTTGCTTGTTGTTTGTTTTTTGTTTTTAGGAGGCACCAGGAACTGAACCTGGGACCTCCTTATGTGGGAAGCAGGTGCTCAACTGCTTGAGCCACATCCACTCCCGACATATTTTCTAATGCTAAAGAAAAATTAGAATTCTTTATTAACTGTCAGTGAAGAAGCATTGCTCCTTAGCAGTGCCTCACTTGTCAAATGTAGCTGCTTCTAAGCATCATGCTCTTCTAAATCTCCAGAATTTTTCATTTCTAAAACTTGATCCCCTTTAAACTATCACCCACCCACTCCCTTCCCTACCCTCTTCACCCCTTTACAGGGGTAATTTCTACCTCTTTTTTTGGGCCCAAACAAGTTTTAGAGGAGTTCTCAAGTGTTCTCATGAGGCAGTGTGTCTGCACTTGGAGCATGATCTAGTGTGTGTGCTATGAGGACACGCGGGCTCTCTAGGAGGTGTTGTGCCAGGGGCTCCTGGAGCTTTTCCTTTGCTTGAATCACTGTCCATGACAAATGAGTAATGTACTCATTCTTTTTTTTTTTTTTTTTTTTTTTTGGTCTTTATAAAGGGTATTTATTTGGGGTAGAAGTCCACAGACACCAGGCCATAAAGCATTAAGTTTCTTCTCTCACCACAGTCCATTGCAACGTGTTAGAGCATGACAGCTGCCGGCGTTTGCCAGGGTTCAGGCTTCTGGGGTTCCTTTCTTCCCTGGCTGCGTTTCTCTCTGGGCTTAGCTCCTGTTTCCTCCACAAGGTCAGCTGTAGACCATCAGGCGAATGGCTCGCTTCTCTTCTCCTGGGGCCTTCTTTCCAACATCAATACTGTTTCTCAAAAGACTGCTTCAACTCTTTTCTTTGCCTTGCCTTTTATATTTGCTTCCCCACCCACCAAGGGGCGGGGCTTAACACCCTAATCATAACCTAATCATGCCCAGATTAACAGATCAATTTACAAGCATGATCCAATTATATTTTTGGAATTCATAATTACATCAAATTGGCCAATGGTTACACTCCACCCTCTGAATTCCAAAAATACATTACAATATTCAAAAAACCTTAAATCAGTAACAATTCAACTACAAAATCATATCATAATCATTTTAAAGAAATAGTCTGCTGTAGACCTCTGAAACTTAACAAAACCATATAATTGCTTCCAATACACAAATGGAAAGACAAAGGATAAACATTTTCAATATCATAAGGAGAAATTGGGATGTTAAACAAGAGTCATGGCTCCTCTACAGTTCAGTAAACCTGCAGGGCATCCTCCATTCGATTTCAAAGTCTGAGAGTCATTCTTAAGATGATGGGTTCTTCATGAAATGCTGACCAGAACTTGCTCAGGATTGTCAGGTGGTATATATTGTAGTCCAATAAAAGTTTCCATCTAACACCAAAAAAAAAAAAAAAGATAATGGGTTCTTCTCCTTGGGGCCACATGGGGACCCACCATTTCCACAGGCTTGCCCAATGGCCATTTTCTTGGTTCTACCCTCATCAAGCATCTGGGTGTTGACCAAGCTCCAGACCTCACCCTCCAAGAGTGTTGGGGTGATTACCACACCTTACCCAATCTTTGAGTTAGAGTCTTAGGCCCCCTAGAACAGTGAGGTGAAGAAAACATTCCCCCTAACCTTTGACATACAGGCTCAACCCTCTCAGAGCAACGAATTGACCACCTGGCCTTCCCTAACCTTTGGCATACAGGTTCAACCGTCTCAGAACAATGGTTGACCACCTGGCCTTCTCTAATCCATGGGGGACAGGTACACCGCTCTCAGACCTATGGGGTGTTGACCTTAACCGCCCTAATCTTTGAGGAATGTGCGCCACCCTCTCTGCACCCTGGGGTGGCAAAACTCTCCCAGAACATCCTGTGGAGACATCCACCCTCTTCAACTGCTGGGGAAAACTCACCCTCTCTGTACACATGAGTGGGGCTCCTCTCTTGGCCCAAGGAGATGTCTTAAGTCCAGATCTCTGCTTCCACAGTTTTCTTCTTAAAGCTGATTCTCCTTCAATCTCTCCTTTCCATGTTCTCTTTTGTCCAAAACAGTGGTTTTGTTCATACAGCTCTCTCAAAAACTTTGTTGGTTTAGCATGCTGGAAGCAGGGGCCCAAGCCATCAGACATTAAGACTTTCAACAAGTTTTTCCGAGATAACTGCATCTTCAATTCTGAGTTATGAGTTCCAAGTTTAGTAAAGTCCTCAAATTGGGAATTTGATTTCCAGAAACTTGGAAGTTCCAGAATTAGTTTCTGTCTTCTTTGTGCCCCAAAGTTCAGTCCTTAGTGTATTTCTCTCATCTAGTATTTTGCTATAAGCTGCAAGGAGAAGCCAAACCACATTCTCTGAGTTTACCTTGGAAAGTTCTTTAGCTAAATGCTCTCTTTCACCATTTTCCAATTCTGTCTTCCATATAACACCAGGAGTTAATCTTGCTAAGTTCTCTGCAACTTTTAAACATGGATCGCCTATCCTCCAGTTTCCAATAATACTTTTGGATAATTTTTTTGTATTTTTTAAAAATTCAGCTACCTAGTAGCAACTTTATAATTACAGTTTTGAAAAAGATTATAGAGAAGTTATTATGAAGTATTTAGAAACAATATTTTTAACATGGTGATACAGTTGTAACTGTCAATATATATGCAAAACAAAATCATATAAATAAAAACATATAACAAAAAGGAGCCCCAAATAAGCAACAGCAAAGTAAAGCATCAATAAGTGGTAATGAAATAAGAACTTGGAGAAGAAAGAGCCATTTCATATCTTCAATAAACAACCTATAACAAAATATATTTTTAAAGATTAGTTTTGTATAAAAGAGAGTACTTGAAAATTACAATAGAATTATCAAATATATCCCCACCATCCCATAGAAAACTTCTTTGATGTTAAAATAAGGCTAAAATGCACCAGTTCTCTATTTTTACCTGCAAAATGAATTGTCTAAAATTAAATGAAGAATGAACTAATGATAAACACAACACTTATTCCAAATTTTTTTTTTTTACTTTTAGGGTGTTTAACCTTAAGTACAATATGGAGTTTCTCATTGAACTCTCTATGTCAAGCAAATATTTAGCCAAATAAAAAGGCCTTAACCCTAGATTCCTTTTTATAAAATTTTAACAAATATAAATTCCTTAATTTTGATCCAATAATACTTTCATCATTTACTTCTAAGGCATCATAGAAAGTCTCTTTAGCATCCATATTACTATCAACAGTTTCTTCAAAGTGATCTAGGCCTTTTTCCATCAAGCGTTTCACAATTCATCTAAAAAATACCCCTTACACATTTATAAAACCGTTCCAACATTCTGCTATATGCAAAAGCACTTCCCCACTCCTCGGTACCAAATTCTGTATTAGTCAGCCAAAGGGGTGCTAATGTGAAATACCAAAAATGGGTTGGTCTTTATAAAGGGTATTTATTTGGGGTAGAAGTCCACAGATACCAGGCCATAAAGCATTAGTTTCTTCTCTCACCACAGTCTATTGCCATGTGTTAGAGCAAGACAGCTGCTGGTGTTTGCCAGGGTTCAAGCTTCTGGGGTTCCTCTCTTCCCGGTGCTGCGTTTCTCTCCGGGCTTAGCTCCTGTTTCCTCCACAAGGTCAGCTGTAGACGATCAGGCAAACGGCTTGCTTCTCTTCTCCTGGGGCCTTCTTTCCAACATCAAAACTGCTTCTCAAAAGACTGCTTCAACTCTTTTCTTTGCCTTGCCTTTTATATTTGATTCCCCACCCACCAAGGGGTGGGGCTCAACGCCTTATTCATAACCTAATCATGCCCAGATTAACAGATCAGTTTACAAGCATGATTTAATTATATTTTTGGAATTCATAATTACATCAAAATGGCCAACTGTTACATCTACCAATCATCCTAAAAAGAACTAACACCAATCCTGCTTAAACTCTTCCAAAAAATGGAAGTGGAGGGAACATAGCCTAACTCATTTTATGATGCCAACATCACCCTAATACCAAAGCCACATAAAGATGCCACAAAAAAAGAAAACTACAGACCAATCTCTCTAATGAAACAGGATGCTAAAATTCTCAAGAAAATAATTGCTAATCATATTCAACAACACCTCAAATGAATTATACACCATGGCTAAGTGGATTTTATCACTGGTATGCAAGGATGTCTCAACATACGAAAATCAATCAAAGTAATACACCACATTAACAGATTGAAAGAAAAAAACCACGTGACAAAAAAAAAACACAAAAAAACACATGATCATCTCTATTGATGCAGAGAAAGCATTTGACAAAGTACATCATCCTTTCTTGATGAAAACACTTCAAAAGATAAGAATAGAAGGAAATTTTCTCAACATGATAAAGGGTATATATGAAAAACCCATAGCTAACAAATATCATTTTCAATAGTGAAATGCTAACGGCTTTTCCTCTAAAATCTGGAAAAAGACAAGGATGCCCACTGTCACTGGTCTTATTTAACATTGTGTTAAAAGTACTTGCTCAAGCTCTTAGGTAAGAAAAAGATATAAAAGGCATTCAAATTGGAAAGGAAGAAGTAAAACTCACACTGTTTGCAGATGATATGATTCTATACATAAAAAGCCCTGAGGCCCTGGGTTCGGTTCCCGCACGGCGTGATTAGCTGACCCAGCGAGCACAAAGCTTCTAGAGCTGGGGGACTGATGTAGCTCAAAGGGTTGGGCATCCGTCTCCCATATGGAGGGACCTGGGTTTGATCTCCGGGACTTCCCCGTAAAAAAAAAAAAGAAAGCTTCTAGAGCTGATAAATGAGTTCAGTAAAGTGGCAGGATATAAGATCAACATGCAGGGAAGCGGCTGTGGCTCAATCTACTGGGCTCCCGTTTACCATATGGGAGGCCCCGGGTTCGGTTCCCGCACGGCGTGGTTAGCTGACCCAGCGAGCACAAGCAGCAAGAGGGGCATAAATGAATAAATAAATAAAATCTTAAAAATAAAAAAGTTCAACATGCAAAAATCAGTAGCATGTCTGTACACCAATAATGAGCAATCTGAGGAGGAAATCAAGAAAAAAAAAATTCCATTTACAATAGCAACTATAAGAATCAAATACCTAGGAATAAACTTGACTAAAGATGTAAAGGACTTATACACAGAAAACTATATGACATTGTTAAAGGAAATCAGAGAAGACCTAAATAAATGGAAGAATATTCCCTGATCACAGATTGGAAGACATGATTTTTTTTTTAATAGTTTATTTATTTATTTACTTATTTATTTATCCCTGCCCCCTTGCTGCTTGTGCTCTCTGTGTCCATTTGCTATGCGTTTTTCTGTGTCTGCTTATCTCCCTTTATTGGGTCATCTTGCTGCATCAGCTCAACCGAGCCACGTGGGCCAGCTTACCTTCACCAGGAGGCCCCAGGAATCAAACCTGGGGCCTCCCATATGGTAAACAGGAGCCCAACCAATTGAGCCACAGCTACTTCCCGGAAGACATCATTAAGATGTGTTTCCTACCCAAAATGATTTACAGATTTAATGCAATCCCAATAAAAATTACATTTTTTTACTGAATTGGAAAAGCTAATTATGAAATTTATTTGGAAGGGAAAGGGGCCCAAGATAACCAAAATCATATTGAAAAAGAAAAATGAAATTGGAGGAATCATACCTTAAAAATATCCTGACTTTAAAGCATACTACAAAGCTTCAGTGGTCAAAACTACATGATAGGGAAGCGGCTGTGGCTCAATCAGTAGGGCTCCCGTTTACCATATGGGAGGCCCCGGGTTCGGTTCCCGGGGCCTCCTGGTGAAGGCAAGCCCCCCTGCACGGCGTGGTTAGCTGACCCAGCGAGCACAAGCAGCAAGGGGGGGGGATAAATGAATAAATAAATAAAATCTTTAAAAAAAAACAAACAAACAAACAAACAAAAAAAACTACATGATAGTCACACATACTGAACAATGGAACTAAATTGAGAGTTCTGATATAGAAGTCCTTGCATATATATGATCCACTGATATTCAACAAGGCCATCAACTCCACCCAACTGAGACAGAATGACCTCTTCAATAAATGATACTTGGAGAACTGGACATCCATATCCAAAAGAATGAGATATGATCACTATCTCATGCCCTATACAAAAGTTAACTCAAGATGGATCAAAGACCTAAATATAAGAGCCAAGACCATAAAGCTCCTAGAAGATAATGTAGGGAAGCATCTACAAATCTTGTAGTAGGAAATGCACAAGCATCGAAAGATAAAAAAGATAAATGGGACCTCCTCAAAATTAAAAACTTTTATGCTTCAAAGGAGTTTGTCAAGAAAGTGAAAAGGCAGCCCACTCAATGTGAGAAAATATTCGGTAACCATTTATCTGATAAGGGCCTAATATCCAGCATATATAAAGAAATCCTACATCTAAAAAATAAAAAGGTAAAAATCTTTTTAAAGATTTAAAAATATCTTTAAAAAATGGGCAGTGGAAGCAGATGTGGCTCAAGCGATTGAGCTCCTGCCTACCACATGGGAGGTCCTGGGTTTAGTTCCCAGTGCCACCTGGAGAAGATGAGAAAGACAGTGAGCTGATGCGATGGGCAGGTGAAGCAAGCTGACACAACAAGATGATGCAACAAGGAAACACAAAGAGGAAACACAATAAGAGACACAACAAAGCAGGGAGCTGAGGTGTCTCAAGTGATTGAGCACCTCTCTCCCAAATGGGAGGTCCCAGGTTTGGTTCCTACTGCTTCCTAAAGAGAAGACAAGCAGACACAGACAGCCCATAGCAAATGGACACAGAGAGCAGACAGTGAGTGCAAACAACAAGGGGGAGAATAAATAAATAAATCTTTTTAAAAATGGGCAAGAGTGAGCAGATGTGACTCAAGTGTTTGGGCACCCGCCTCCCACATGGGAAGCCCCAGGCTTGGTTCCTGGTGCTTCCTAAAGAAGATGAGCAGACACAATGAGCAGACAGTGAGCAAAAACACAGTGAGCAGACAATGAGCAGAAATAATAAGCAGACAGAAGAGGGAGCCATCTTGTGGTGGGGGAGAATAAAAAATTTAAAATGGGTGAGAGATTTGAATAGACACTTCTCCAAAGAAGAAATACAAATGGATAAAAAGCACATGACAATATGCTCAGCATCACTAGCTGTTAGGGAAATGCAAATCAAAAACTACAATGAGACTATTAGACTAGTGGCTATTAAAAAAACATAGAACTACAAGTGTTGGAGAAGATGTAGAGGAAAGGAAACACTCATCCATTGCTGGTGGGAATGTAGAATGGTACAGCCATTGTGGAGGACAGTTTGGCAGTTCCTCAAGAAGCTAACTACAGAACTGCCATATGATCCAGGACTCTCCCTCCTGGTTTTTACCCAGAAGAATTGAAAGCAGGGACACGAACAGATATATGCACACCAATGTTCATAGCAACATTATTCACTATTGCCAAAAGTTGGAAGCAACTGAAGGGTCCATGAACAGATAAATGAATAAGCAAATTGTGGTATATACATGCAATGGAATATTACTCAGGTGTAAGAAAGAATGCAGTTATAACACATGGGACAACATGGATGAATCTTGAAGAACTGATGTTGAGTGAAGTAAGCCAGTCACTGAAGGGCAAATACTGCCTGACCTCACTGATATGACTCAAGCAAATTGAGCAGACTCACAGAGCTGGAGTCTGGAAGATAGGTTATCAGAGACAGAAAGGGAATAGAGGGTGGTGAGCCAATGATCAATATGGGCAAAATCTTTGATAAGGTGAAAGGGTGTGGATGGGCAGTGGATGGGCCTGAGAGTGGTGCAGTGATGTAATTGGGTCTGGCGGTGCTGGTCTGTGAGGGGGCGTAGTGGTGGGGAGAGTTGGGTTGGACTATCCATGTAACTGGGGTAGAGTTGGAGGAAGGAACAGGTAAACTCCGGGGATTTGCAGGTATGTGGTTAAATCTGCAATGTTGGGAAAGTTCTTTTGGCAAATATGGCAGGGGAGGGTTACTGATGAAGGTCGTTGGGTGTAGAGGCCTAAATGGGATAGGGCGCACCTGGAGCTTCTGTAGACTATGAAAGTGTTCTTCTTGTTATGGTGTGTTACCTCAGTGGGGGAGACTCACACAATAAACAAGAAATTACTAAACTCCCACCCTGGGGAGTCCTGCTATGTTCTCAATTAGAGGAACAAGAATCCCTCGAGGACATAGACAGTGCTTAATAAAAGAAAAAAGACCAATATGAGAAACCCTCAATATTATTGCAAGTAACTATGAGTCTTGTTCTTCAAAAATTGAAACTTATTGGTTACCATAGGTTCTGAGGGGAAGAGGAGGAAAGAATAGATGGAATATAGGACATTTTCAGGGCGTGAGAATTATTCTGCATGATCTTGCAGTAATGGATTTAGGTAATTTAAAATTTTTTCAAAACTTATAAAAGTATATGGCCTAAAATGTAAACCATTGACCATGGTTAGTAGCAATGCTTCAATATTTGTACATCAATTGCAACAAATGTACCATCTGCATGTAAAGATTTGTTAATAGGGGAGAGTGGAAAAGGGGGAAAGTATTGGGTGTACAGGAATACCCTCTATTTTCTGTGTGACTTTTCTGTAACCTAAAGCTTCTTTGAAGATAAAATGAAAAAAAAAAAAAAAAAAAGACACTGGGGGAATAGGAGGAATATAAGGAAGAAACTGTCTCTGTACATAGAAGACAACAGATCTTACAGTGATTAAAAACACAATGTCTAAAAAAATTTTCTATTATTTCAATTTTTTAATTTCTTTTGTATTTTATTTGTTATTTTTTAAACTACTATTATTTCATTTTCTTATTAATTTTATTTGGCTATTTTGTTGGCTTCGTTTTTGGAGAAATTCTGGATCACAGAAGGGTCACAACCATGGCAGGGGAGGATACCTGGTGTGGGGTGTAGGTGATGGGGAGAAGTGTGGGGAGGGGTGCATCTGGGGCATGCCTCCAAGGCATATGAATATGTTCAAGTGTTCATGAGATGTTGTCTCGGTGGGTGGAGACCCACACAATAACCGTAAGAATATTGAATTCCCATCCTGGGGAGTCCTGCTACATTCTCTAATACAATGGCAAGAATCCCTCTAGTACAAAGAAAGTGCCTAGTGAAGGAATAGAGACCATTACACCAGGCCCTTGATATTGATGATTGTAGTTATGAACCTTTTCTTGTGAAATTGGAACTTAGCCTAGTGCTATACATTGCCTAAGAGTTACCTCCTGAAAGCCTCCTTGTTGCACAAATGTGGCCTCTCTCTAAAGCCAAACTCAGCATATCCCTAAGCATGGGATATGACTCCTGGGCATAAGCCTCCCTGGCAGCAAGTGATTATTTCCAAACACCAACTAGTAATGAATCCGGAAAAATACCTTGACTAAAAGGGGGCTATATTAAATACAGATGAGTTTTTTTATGGCTAAGAGATTTCAGAGTGAGTTTGGAGGTCATTCCAGAGGTTACGCTTATGCACATCTTAGCAGGATCTCATTGACTGCCACCGTAAGTATTGCCTCAAATAGCGGGACTTCTGAGGGTTCTAGAGACATCCAGACACTATAAGCAGGACAGACAAGCTCAGGAATTCAGCACCCTGTCAGTGGGCCTTACTTTGGAATTTATGCTCCCCAGTGTAGCAGAGTTAGACTCATTTATAGTTTCCCTACACATGGCTCTTTTGCCCCTTTTATTTGAACCTATAATTAGCTCTATACTTGTTAAATCTTTGTCCCCGAGACCTAAATCTTTGGTCCTTTCATGTGCTAGTTGAGCCCTGAATCTCAGCACTTGCAACACCTCCTCTCCAGTTCATTGGACTCAGCCAGGACAACTAACAAGGAGATGTTGATGGACAACATCCATCCCAAGGAACAGAGAGTGTCTGCAACTGCAAGCAAGATAGCTCCATCCATCTGCCCCATGGGATCTAAGCCCCCTCTCAAATAGTAAAATGGGCATCACCATCCAAAATCCTCAAGATCAAGGAATGAACAAACTTATGGGGAGAATGCAGCTGTGGACTTAAGTAGACTTGATTATTCTAGCAATGAAGAACTTGTATCACTGATGTAAAGGCAGTGGCCACCAGAGGTTCTGAGGGGAGGGAGAGGGAAGAATAGGTATAACATGGGGTAATTTGGGGATATTGGAATTGTCCTGCATGACATAGCAATGATGGATACAGGCCATTATACGTTTTGTCAAAACCTATAAAATTGTGCAGTGCAAAGTGTAAACTATAACGTAAACTATAGTCCATGGTTAGTAGCAATGCTTCAATTGTAACAAATGTACCACACATTGAGAGATTGAGGGGTGAAGAATTTACATTTGTTTGTTTTTTATTATTGTTGAAATAATGAAAATGCTCTAATAATGATTAAAGAGATGAATGCACAAATATGTGATTATACCAAATACCATTGATTGTACACTTTGGATGAATTATATGCTTTATTAATATGTATCAATAAAATTGATTTGTTTAAAAAAAAAAAACAGCATGATTCTGGCACAAGGACAGACATACAGACCAATGAAATAAAATTGAGAGTTCAGAAATAGACCCTCTTGGGAAGCGGCTGTGGCTCAATCAGTAGGGCTCCCGTTTACCATATGGGAGGCCCCGGGTTCGGTTCCCGGGGCCTCCTGGTGAAGGCAAGCCTGCCCGCGTGGCGTGGTTAGCTGACCCAGCAAGCACAAGCAGCAAGGGGGGGATAAATGAATAAATAAATAAAATCTTTAAAAAAAAAAAGAAAAATAGACCCTCTTATCTGTGGTCAATTGATTTTTAAAAATTTTATTGAAATATATCATTCACACATGAACATACATAAACAATAAGTGTATAGGCCACGCAGCAAGATAATAACATAACAGGAGAGTGACACAAGGGAGAGCCAAGACGAGATAAGCCAAAAAACCAGGAACTAAGGTGACACAGGCGGTAGTAGGATGCCTCTCTCCCACATCGGAGGTTCCGAGGATCGAATCCCAGTGAAGACAGGAGGAGAAGGATAAGAAGAGAGGGCAGGAAATGGACACAGAGAGTTGCCCAGCAAATGGACACAGAAACAGCAAAAACGGGGAGGGGTGTAAAAATGGATAAAAGTAAATAAACAAATCCTTAAAAAAAGTGTATAGAGGGAAGCGGCTGTGGCTCAATCAGTGGGGCTCCCGTTTGCCATGTGGGAGGCCCCAGGTTCGGTTCCCGGGGCCTCCTGGTGAGGGCAGGCCCGCCCGCGCGGCGTGGTTGGCTGACCCGGCGAGCGCAAGCAGCAAGGGGGGGGGGAATAAATGAATAAATAAATAAAATCTTTTAAAAAAAAGTGTATAGGGGTTGGATGTAGCTCAACTGGTTGGGCGTCCGTCTCCCATATGGAGGGACCCGGGTTCGATCCCCGGGACCTCCCGGTAAAAAAAATAAAAATAAATAAAAATAAATGTATAGGGGAGGAAGATTTGGACTATCGTTAGTAGTGATACTTTCATGATGCTCTTTCATGATTTGTTAACAAAAGTTTCACAACAATTCAGGGTGTTTGTGTGTGTGTGGGGGTGATGTGTGGGAGCCCTGTATGATATTATGCATGTTTGTTTTGTAAAATCACGATATTTATTGGACACTTATAGTTTATGTATGTTCATGTATGAATGAAATACTTCAATAAGTTTGTTTTTTTTTTTAAGAGAATATTAGGCAGTGCAAGGAAGATATTTCCAAAGAGAAATAGTATGTTCCAAGTTTTTTGATGGATTCTTTTAGGCAAAGTGTTTGCCAAGAAAGAAAAAAAAGTACTGAAAAAATAAAGTATTTCAGGAACAACAACAAAAAACACCAAGTCACCCTGAGCATGGCTTTTAGATGTCACAATCATTATTTCTTCTCCTCTGAGCACCTCTCTTGGAGAAGGATAAAAATGGGGAAGACACCAGACCTTTCTTGGGATCCAGCTGAACGTAGGAGCTCCCCCCTGCCTCCTCCCCTCCCCGCCCCTAACACACTTACACATAGACACACTCGAGGGAGGTCAGAGGAGACTGTGTTTCCAGCTCAATCTCAGTGTCATAGAGAAGAGCCAGGGTGGGGATGGATGTGGCTCAAATGGTTGGGCGTCCGTCTCCCATATGGAGGGACCCAGGTTCCAATCCAGGACCTCCCAGTAAAAAAAAAAAAAAAAGAGCCAGGGTCTTTGCTGTAGGGGGACAGAGCTGTCCTGTGCTCCTGGCCCGGTGTTGAAGCCATAATCTCAATCATAGGCACCCCTGTCCGCCCTGATACACAAGGCTGCACAAGGCCAGACTCACATTCCCACGTAGACACAGCCATACAGTCACAGGGTCCCCAAACCCACACCCACAGTGATGCACACAGTCACAATCCCCAAGGGGACACAGAGTCACAGCCACAGTCACAAAGCTCCCTGTACCTGCACAAAAAGCGGTACATATGGTCACATAGTCACAATCACATACTTAACACCCAGGTACCCACAACAGTCTCTGATAACTCATACCCGCACACACAGAGGTACACACTCTAACACAATCATAACCATACACCCACCACAGGAACTCAGCCACACACCCACACCCACATCTGCACACTGAGAGGCACAGTCACATCACACACACGCAAACATCATTGGGACACACAGTCACATAACCACGTACAATTTCACAACTGCCCCTCCTCAGTCCTCTCTGGCTGACCAGACTTAATACTCAGTCTCCTGTCCTGATTTTGTGATAATCAGGGTAGGCTAAACATTCACTATATTAGAAACCATGCATGTGTCCCCAGACCTAGTTTTTTTCCCTTGGTCTGGTTTTCAGAATGCTGATGATAAACTAAGCCTGATTTATTATATGACCATTCTGTATGGGAAAAGACTGTAATTCTAGGTATTTTTGGTCAGTCTTAAGAGATATAGCAGGGGGATGGATGTGGCTCAAATGATTGGGCATCCGTCTCCCATATGGAGGGACCTGGGCTCGATTCCCGGACCTCCCAGTAAAAATAAAAAAAGAAAAATATAGAAGGCATGTGGCCACCAGGCCCCATGTGCAGGTGCGCCGTCAGGCCCCACAAGTGGGTAAACTCCCCCAGGGCCTGCAAGCAGGTGAACCGCCAGGCCCTGCAGGCGAGTGCACTGTCAGGCTCCCCGAGCCACACAGCAAGGTGATGACATAACAGGAGAGTGACACAAGGGAGAGCCATGACGAGACAACCCAAAAAACTAGGAACTAAGGTGGCACAGGCGGTAGGACGCCTCTCTCCCACATCAGAGGTTCTGAGGCTCAAATCCCAGTGATGACAGAAGGATGAGAAGGGGGGCAGGAAATGGACACAGAGAGTTGCCCAGCAAATGGACACAGAAACAGCAAAAACGGGGGGTAGGGGGGTTGTAAAAATGGATAAAAGTAAATAAATCTATCCTTAAAAAAATGTACAGGGGGGCGGATGTGGCTCAAATGGTTGGGCGTCCGTCTGCCATAGGTTCGATCCCCAGGACCTCCCGGTAAAATAGAAAAAAAAAAAAATGTACAGGGGAGTAGGATACAGACTATAGTTAGTAGTAATACTTTGACGATGCTCTTTCATGATTTATTAACAAAAGTTTCACAACAATGCAGGGTGTTTGGGGGGGGTAAGTGTGGGAGCCCTGTATGATGTTATGCATGGTTGTTTTGTAAGATCACGATGTTTACTGAACACTTATAGTTTATGTATGTTCATGTATGAATGATATACTTCAATAAGTTGTTCAAAAAAGCTTTAGAAAACAAACAAACAAAATACTCAGCCTCCACCCCCACCCCGCCCCACTTCCCTCAGACAGCCTGTCCATACTGGCCGGGCCAAACCAAATAGAGACAACCACAGTTCCCAACTGAGCCAGCGGCCTGGGCGTGGGGAAGAACGGCGGACGCAGTGCCCTTTGGGAAATGTAGTTCAGAGCCATCCCTGGGCGGGGCAAGATGGCGCCGTGCCTGAGCCTGGCCAAAGAGATTGCCTCTTGGCGCCAAACCGCGGCAGGGAGTCTCCCTGGAGTCCGGCTTTATATTCGCACCGCGGCTCACAGGTGGACGAGCTGAGTCTTCTCCTGAGACTCTGCCTCCTCACAGTCCTCCCGCCTGCAGGAAGTCTCATAAGCTCTGGCCGAGGTAAGAAATTTCACGGGAAAAGCTGACTTAAGCCGCTTCACCTGCTAGGAAATGTAGTTCACAGCCAGAACAGTGAGCTGATTCGGCCCTGAGCGGGGCCTGGCGGAGCCCCGGAGGCCCCTGGGAGTGCTGGCCTCTAGGGGGGGGGGATGCCAGGCCGCCCAAGGGGTGCGCAGGCGCAATCTCGCTGGCTCGCCATCGTCGTCTTTGTCTGCGGGTGAGTTTGATATCGGCTCCTTGCGTGGTGAGGCTTGGCGTGGGTCTTGGGCTTCTGGGTCGCGAACCGTCCAGGGAGGCCGAAGGGAAGGCTTCCCTGAGCCGGCGACGCGGCTGAGGAGGCAGAAGGGGGGCAATCGCCTCCTGTGAAGTGACGAGGTTCAGAGCTTGGGGGATGGGAGGAGGGGTGAAGGAGGAAACTGGCGGATTCGCGGGTGGGTGACCGTGGGTGTGACGGAGTGTTTGACATTGTACAATGAGTGTGCAACTGTGTGGTTGCAAATTTTGTGTAGCTGGCTGGCTGGGATTGTGAGTTTTGTGAGGTAGTAGCCTCTAAAAGTAACCTCACTTTTCTCGTTTCTAAAACTGTTAAGGAGTACCTTTCTGGAGCATCCGTTTTTCTGGAAGGTAAGAAAAGAAAATCTAATTCATTGAGCTGATAAGTAATTTAAAAGGTGATTTTTATATAAACGCAGGCTCCTTATGGAATAACCCCCCCCCCCCCTTTTTTTTTTTTTCAGAGAGGAAAGAATTTTGAAAAACGTGTTAAGGGTAGGGTGGGCCTAAACTTCCAGTATTTTTTCTTAAGTCTTTGGAGAAACTTTGTTGGGGCTCCTTAGAGAAACTTTAGACTAAGTGGTATCTTTAAGAGGTGGTATCCACTAGTGCAGACAGCACAGAAATGGAACATTATTTGTCCTCTCAGAGAGGTTCAGAAGCCTAGTTTTTTAAGACTCAAGTTTGTCGGTGATCATGACAGCCTGACTCCTAATTTAACCAGGTTTTCCCCAGACCAAGTGGCCTTTGGAAACGTAGCGAAAGAAGTTTTCTTTTATCTACAAAGCTGTTTTCTTTGTCAAAATTTTGTCATACTTATTCTTGACATGGTTTTCATTGAAATGTAAAAGTAAGGTTCCAGGGTACACAATTCTTATACAGAAATAATAGCTTTGATATATACAAAAAATAGTTAGGGAAGCGGCTGTGGCTCAATCAGTAGGGCTCCCGTTTACCATATGGGTTCGGTTCCTGGGGCCTCCTGGTGAAGGCAAGCCCGCCCGCACGGCGTGGTTAGCTGACCCAGCGAGCACAAGCAGCAAGGGGGGGATAAATGAATAAATAAATAAAATCTTAAAAAAAAAAAAAAAGTTAAAAATTACCATGAAGAGGGGACTTTATTTACAAATAAGATAAAACAACTAGAGATAAACAAGAAATGTATAAAACCTATATGAAGATTATTTTAAAATGCAATTGAAAGGCCCCTTGAACAAATGGAAATCCATGCTGTCTTAGATAGATACAAAATGTCTGCAAGAGGGAAGCGGCTGTGACTCAATCAGTGGGACTCCCGTTTACCATATGGGAGGCCCCGGTTTCGGTTCCCAATAAATAAATAAAATCTTAAAAAAAAAAAAAAATGTCTGCAAGATACTTTGTTATATGAAGAAAGCTAGGTGCAGAATGTCTGATGTGGTATACTACTTTTTTGAGTAAGAGGGTGAAAATGAGTATTTGTAGCTGAATGAAGAAACATGGAGTATACACAGAAAAAATAGAAATGATTGAGTGGGGCAGGGATATGCTAGTGCAGGGGCAAGAACCACATTTTTCTTTTTTTTTTTTACCCTGTATTCTTCCTTGCCTATTTTGTACATTTCCATTATTTATTGGAATGAAGGAATTAGATTTCTATGTTCACTCCATTCCTTTTCACGTATTTATCATTTCCTCATTGAAATGTTTCCTTGACTTCCATGATACTATAATTTTTCCAATTCTGGTCAAACCCAACAAACAAACAAATCCCCCAAGACTCCCATTAGTGATTTATGTTTTTTGCTTGTCCCTGACTTTTGGTGGTCCTAAGTTTCTGACCTTGATCATCTTCTCTTCTGTCTCTAAGTGCTCTATGAGCAACAGCATTCCACTGCTATGACTTCAGCTAACACAGATGACCAACAAATATCCCTTTCTATTTGAGGCTTGTCCTGTGTTCCTGATCCAGACATCCAGCTGCCTAGTGAACACCTTCAACTGTAATTTGCACAGGAGCTTGAAACTTTTTGTCCAGTATTATACTGTTATCTCCTTCCTCCTCTGGTCTGTTCCATCCATTCCCTTTCTGTATTACCTGTCTCAGCAATTCATAGCACTGTTGAACCAGGTTCTTACTTCTGAATAAGGGAAGAGCTTTTAAGTAAGTTTGATTCTTTCATCTGTTACACCCTCTTACAAAGTAGAGACTAAGGGCTCTTCATCACACATAATAAATGATAAATATATGTTTGCTGAATCAATGAGTGAGTATATAATTATAGAACATTTATAATATTTTCATTTCTCTTAAGCAAAAATTAGGTTTCCAGATTTTTTAGGGGGAAGCGGCTGTGGCTCAATCAGTAGGGCTCCTGTTTACCATATGGGAGGCCCCGGGTTCGGTTCCCGGGGCCTCCTGGTGAAGGCAAGCCCGCCCGCACAGTGTGGTTAGCTGACCCAGTGAGCACAAGCAACAAGGGGGGGATAAATGAATAAATAAATAAAATCTTAAAAAAAAAAAAAAAAAAAAAAATTTAGGAGCTCATGTTTGAGAAAAGTGTTGTGGAGTTATTGGGAAAGGTGATATTAAAAGATGTGACTGTTGAGTCAGGAGCAAGGAAGTGAAACCTGGACAGGTTTTGATAATGGAGAAATCTGGCAAACCAGTCTTGTAGTTTCTCTATATAATGTAAATTCTGAAAATAAGGTACCCTCTGTTTCCCCTTCCTGAAATGTATGGGACTTTTTATGACCTAGTGTGTTTGGCCTGTGATGCAAAGTACAAATACTTTTTTTTCAGTGTGCTCACACATGTGTGTGCTCCAGCTTCTAAGGCAAAGGGTTATCATTACTTTGTTGTTTTTTCCCACAGGACAGCTTCCTTGTGCAGATCTTATCCTTCCTTATCTTTCAAAAACCCTGAGGATCCTTAGAGTTCAATCTGAATTCTGCGCTGCTGCTTTGATCCCCAACAGTAACATCTAAATTCTGTGTCGCTTTTCTGTATACTGTTTGTATATAAGTTGAAAGTTACCAGTTCAAAGAAGAGCAACGGATGATTGAAGAAGAAATGTTAAGGACGTTCTCTCCAGCCAGGTGAGAACCAGGCAGAAATGAATGGGATAAAGGCTTATTACGGTAATTCGTGGGCATTTGTAACCTCTGAAATTTATTTTGAGATTTTATCAGCCTTTGTCTTCTGTAATGACAGTAGCTGGGAATTCTTTAGATACTTAAATGACATTTCTTGATTTTCTTCCTGTATCTGTGTTCTTCTTTTCTCAGATTCTGGAGGACTTGTTGTCCCTCTAATCTCTATTCTGGATGCCAGCCCCTCTAACCTTGTTTGCAATTTCAGTTTTATGATTTTTACAACCTTAGTTTCACTAACATATTCAGTCTTTTACTTTCCCCTTAGACTCATTTCCTCAAGCATTCAGTCCTTCATAGATCTGCAGTCTTTCAAAAGCTCTAACACTTAGGTTCTTATTTTTTCTAGTTTATTTTTTTATGTTCTCTCCTTCCATTATTATATACCTTAGTTTTGACCTTTACTCCCTAAGTCTCTTTTCCTATTGTCTTCTTTTTTTTTTTTATTTTTTTTATTTTTTTATTTTTTTATTTTTTATTTTTTTTTTTTTTTGCCTATTGTCTTCTTATCTCTAGCAATCATAGTTCAACATTCCCATACCCCTGCCTTTTAATAATATTGTGGGAATTGGAAATTTCTCCTGCCTTATTAGTTCGCCTCCTTTTTAAGTTTAGAAAGAAATAATACTATTGTTCTTAAAGTATAAGGCATAAAGTTGACAGAAAATTAAAACATTAAGGTATGTCTTGCTCGTACTCTTTTTTTTAAATTTATTTTTATTTATTTCTCCCCCCACCCTCATTTGTGCTCACTGTCTGCTCTGTCTGTTCATTGTGTGCTTCTCTTCTTTTTAGGAGGCACCAGGAACTGAACCCAGGACCTCCCACGTGGGAGGGAGGCACCCAATGGCTTGAGCCACCTCTGTTTCTGCTTATTGTGTCTCATTTTGTTTCCTCATGGTGTCTTTTTTTTGCATCATCTTGTTGTGTCAGCTCGCCATGCCAGGCCGCCTTGCTTGTCTTCTTTAGGAGGCACTGGGAACTGAACTTGGGACCTCCCATGTGGGAGGCGGGCACCCAACTGCTTGAGCTCCATCCGCTTTCCTCTCACTCTTGGCCCTCAGTTCTCCATTTCTGTTCAGCCAAAGCAGCCACTATCAGTGGCTTATGTGTGCTTCTAAAATGTTTTTATAAATATACAAGGAGACTTTTAGGCAGAGTAATGACATGATTTGACTGAGACAATATTGTTGTGACTGCTGTTTTGAAAATAGTTATAAAGAGGCAAAGGTAAAAGCAGGAAGACCAGTGAGGAGGCTGTTAAATAATCCTGGCAAGGCAAGATGTGGCTTAGACATCCATACACTCACACATGTGTGTGCTCCACATATGTATTAGGTAGTCCCCATGAGTGTTGTGAGAGATGTTCAGATTCTGTGCATGTTTTAAAGATAAAGCCAACAGGATATGAAAATATAATGGTTATATGATCTGAGAGAAAGAGTATCAAGGCTTGAGCAACATGGAGAATGAGGTTATTAGAAATAAAAAGAATTTGGGAGGAGTTGGTTTGCAAGACAGCAAGAGTTTGTTTTGGGACAGGTTAAATTAGATCCCTCTTAGACGCCCAAGTGGAGATGTTGAAGTACACAGTTAAATGAATCAGTTGTTGAGAGAGATCTAGGCTGTTGACTGATATTTGTTGTTACATACATGGTATGTATGTAAAGCAATGAGACAGGGCTAAGAAATGGATTAATCATGGTAAAGATAAATGTCTAAAATAAATCCCAAAATGTACTGGTTTAAGGAATGTAGGAGTTGATTTCTTGCTCACATAACAGTTATGTTGTGTGTAGTCCAGATTTGCATGGTACCTCTGGTTCTTCTGGTCCTTTAAGGATCCAGGTTCTTCCAGGTTGTCTCTTTATCATCTAGTTGTGATTGGAGATTGGTCAACAATGCATCCTGGTTCTCTCCAGGTAGAAGAGGGAGGAATCACTACTTAGAGGAGGGATTCAACAAACTTTTTCTGAAAAGTGCCATATAGTAAAATATTTTAGGCCTTGTGGGCAATGGGATATCTCTTGCAGCTACTCATCTCAGGCATTCTAGTTTGAAAGCAGCCATAGAAGATTAGAAGATGATTGGATAAGAAAAACAAAAAACAAATGGAACCATCTGTGTTCCAATAAAACTATTTACAGAAAGAGGTAGTAGAGTTTAGTTTGCCCTGCTATAACAGGCTACCATTTGAATTAGAGCAGTTTGATATCTATTTTGAAAATATTTTTAAACCACAAGATCCAGTCGCTGTCAAAAAGACCATTTTACATGGTATTCAGATGACGTTGCCTAGATGGTGCCTGAACTCTCTGGTTCCATTTTACAGTATAAAAAATTCAATTCTGATAAGTATGTGTGAAGGATGTTGATGCGATCCCTATAAAAATACAAGAAGCTTTAGTTACCAAGGAGATGGAATTTTTTGGGTATCTTTCAGCTTGTTAGGCATATAACAATTTAAGTCCCAATCTGTTGTGCATCATAGTTTTGCAACTTTAATGATTTTTATAAATTCATTGGAAGATTTAAAATAAATAGTATTATTTTTTCTGTTTCGGTTTCTGTCTTTTCTGGTCACAGTTTTATAGGTTATGTTTGCCAGGTTTTTAAATTTATTTGCATAATTTTGAACAAAATGATTTCTACAATCATTTTCTTTTTATTATTATTATTATTATTTTTAATTTTTATTTTTTATTTTACCGGGAGGTCCCGGGGATCAAACCCAGGTCCCTCCATATGGCAGATGGATGCCCAACCATTTGAGCCACATCCGCCCCCCTACAATCATTTTCTGTATTATTTCCAAATAATCATTTTGTGTTTTGGTATTAGTGCTTTCTACTTAAAAAAAATTTCCCTAAGAATCAGCTCATGGTTTATTCTTCTTATTATTATTATTTTTAGGAGGTACTGGGGATTGAACCCAGGACAACGTACACGAGAAGCAGGTGCTCAACCACTGAGCTACATCCACTCCCCATTGAGAATTGTTTTTTTTTTGTTTATTGTTATTTTTTTTTTTAGGAGATACCAGGGATGGAACCCGGGACCTCATACATGGGAAGCAGGCGCTCAACTGCTTGAGCTACATCCACTCCCTTCTTTTCTGTTTTTAATACTTCTCTTTTTTTAATCTTTTTAAATTTTTCTCTTCTTACGTTATGATTACTTTTCCTTACTGTGACTGCTTAGTTTGGGTTATTTCTTTTTTTTCATGGTGTAAACATTTATGTTCCAAATTCTTTTCTAAGTACTTTTTCAATTATATCCCATAGGTTATGACATACATTATGTTCATGAATAATGTTTCTGAATATTCTGCCATTTTAATTTCTTCTTTGACTAAAGAGTTTATTTAACCAGTAGACTTTGAAATTTACAAGTGGAAAGTTTTTATTTTTATTTATTTTTTTTTTTGAGGTACTGGGGGCCAGGAATTGAACCCGGGACTTCGTATGTGGGAAGCTGGTGCTCAACCGCTGCGCCACATCGGCTTCTCAGAGTGTTTTTTTTTTTCATTTGTTTTTTGCTTGTTGTTTGTTTTTTCAGGAGGCACTGGGAACTGAACCCAGGACCTCATGTGTAGGAGGCAGGCACTCAACTGCTTGAGCCACATCTGCTCCCAAAGTTTTTATTTTTGTAATTTTTGCTAAGTTTTTTTTTTTTTTTTTTTTTTTTTTTGGGGGGGGGGGGGGGTGTTTTTTTTTTTTTCTTTTTATTTTTTTTTATATTTTTTGTTTTTTTTCGTTTTTTTTTGTTTTTTTTTTTCCCGGGGGGCCCCGGGGTCGAACCCCGGGCCCCCCATTTGGGAATTTTTTTTTTTTTTTTTACTTTTTTTACTTTTTTAGTACTTTTTTAA
>JAKSZT010054567.1:2017539-2072005 GCA_026826555.1 Tolypeutes matacus | reverse complement strand
CCCCCCCCCCCCCCCTTGCTGCTTGTGCTCGCTGTGTCCATTTTGCTTTGCATTTTTCTGTGTCTGCTTATCTCTCTTTGTTGGGTCATCTTGCTGTACCAGCTCGCCGTACCACGTAGGCTGGCTTGCCTTCACCGGGAGGCCCCAGGAATCGAACCCCAGGCCTCCCATATGGTAAACGGGAGTCCAACCAATTGAGCCACAGCTGCTTCCCAATTATATCTTCTTTATCTTATTCTTTATTTTCCACATTTCTGATACATATTTTTTTTAATGCACATTCATATAAAAAGTTGAGCTCGGTTTTGCTCTATGAGTAGTTCTTAAACTTTAGCATGCTTGTTAAATATAAATTGCTGCACCCCACCCCTAGATTTTCTCATTTAGGAGGTCTAGGATAGGGCCAGAGAATTTGCAAGATGAGCCTATCAGGCTCATATTTCTATTTTTTTTAATAGAAATGTTTTTATCTTTGTATTCTGCCTCACCTTTTCCAACTATATGAGTTTTGATTTCTTTCTTTCAAGTATATACATTTCCTTCTGAAATTTTGGAAAGTTTATAGTATATTCTTTTTTTTTTAAGATTTTATTTATTTATCCCCCCTTGCTGCTTGTACTCTCCATGTCCATTTGCTGTGCGTTTTTCTGTGTCTGCTTGTCTCCCTTTGTTGGGTCATCCAGCTGCCTTTACCATATGGTAAACGGGAGCCCTAATGATTGAGCCACATCTGCTTCCCAATAATATATTCTTCTCCTTTGCTTGGTTGCCTTTATAATCATAACTTTCTTAGCCTCAATACTTGATTTCTTTAGACAATATCTATTTAAGCCCCATTAGGAGTTATGGGGATATTTTTATATTTTCAATCACCCTTTTCTCTCCACCACCCAGTTGGTAATTATAATTATTATTCCAGCAGCCTAAAACAATGTCAGGTACACCCTTTGCTACTCTTCTTTCACATATATGAAATTCTTTGAATCTTTGCCTTCATTGTGCAGTGATCCATCTATCAAGGTCCTATCTGTTTTTCAACCTTGAGCTTCATTTTTAAATGTCCTAAACCTTAAAGCTCAATTGCTCCAATCTCTAAATTCCTGTCCCACCTCAGTTCTTCCAGGGCAACTTGGAGCCTAAGTATATACTATCTTATATTGTATTTTACACTTCAATGTCTAAGACATTGAAACTTATTGAGAGAAAGGCCAGTGTTTTATATTTATTGTCTTGTTCATAAACAAGGTGATTATAAATTATTTCATGATTGTTGTAGATCTACAATGTGAAAAGATTAATTTTTTTCGGCTCTATTGAGGTGTATTAGTCAGCCAAAGGGGTACTGATGCAAAATACCAGAAATCTGTTGATTTTTATAAAAGGATATTTATTTGGGGTAGAAGCTTACAGTTACCAGGCCATAAAGCGTAATTTACTTCCTTCACTAAAGTCTGTTGCTACATATTGGAGCAAGATGGGTACCAATGTCTGAAAGGGTTCAGCCTCCCTCTTCCTCTTAAACTCTGTAGTCCCAGCTTCTTCCTATCAGCTGTAGGCTGGGATAAGTCTTCTCTCTCTTCCGGGGCTTGTTCCTCTCCAGGCTCAGCTGTGCTTTTCTCTCCACAAGGTCAGCTGTAGACTATCAGGCTCTCTCTTCCCAGGGCCTCTGCTGTGTCTGTGGAGCTGTCTCTGTTCCTCTTGTTCTTCTCCTGTGTGTTTACATCCTGGGGCTCCAACTCAAAACTCCCACTTGCTCCTCTGCCCTATAGTTTTCTCTTTGAGTCCCTTCCAACCAAGGGGGCAGGGACTCAACATCCTACTGATGTGGCCCAATCAAAGTCCTAGTCATAATTTAATCAAGTAAAAGTGAAATCTCTGAATTCAATACAATCTAAGGGTATCACTAGCCCAGAGGAACAGACATGATTACAAACATAATCAGTATTTCTTTTTGGAATTCATCAATAATATCAAACTGCCACATGAGGTATAATTTACATAAAATAAAATTCACACATTTTAAGTATATTTTTTATGAGTTTTGGTAATTGTATTTAATCATATACCACCAAAATGAAGATATAGAACAGTTCCATTAGCAGTTCCTCCTGCCCTTTTGTAGTTGAACCACACTCCTCTCCCATCCCTGGTGACAGCTACTCTGCCTTCTGTCACTATAGCTTTGCCTTTTCTAGAATTTCATATAAATGTAGTCAGTACATAATGTTTTTTTTTCTTCAAAGATTTGTTTTATTTATTCACCCCCCCACCCCCGTTTTGCGCTCGCTGTCTGCTCTCTGTGTCCATTTGCTGTACGTTTTCTGTGTCTGCTTGTCTTCTCTTTAAGGGCACTGGGAACTGATCCTGGGACCTTCCAGAGTGGAAGAAAAGAGCTCAATCTCTTGTGCCACCTCAGCTCCCGGGTCTGCTGCGTCTCTTATTGTCTCTCCTCTGTGTCTCTTTTTTTTGTTGTTGCTGTGTCATCTTGCTGCACCAGCTCTCCGTGCAGGCCAGCACTCCTGCACGGACCAGCTCTCCATGTGGGCCAGCTTGCCTTTCACCAGGAGGCTCTAGGAATCGAACACTGGACCTCCTATATGGTAGACAGGAACCCAATCACTTGAGCCATATCTGTTTCCCAGTACATAATCTTTTTAATCTTTCGTGTTAGAGTTCTTTGACTTAGCCTAAAGTTTTTGAGATTAATTTACATTGTTGTATATGTTAATATTTTGTTCCTTTTTTATTGTGATCAGTATTCATTCCATAGTATGAATATATCATAATTTGTTCACCAATTGATGGACATTTGGATTATTTCCATTTTGTGGCTATTAGGAATAATTCTATTATCAACATGCACATACTAGTCTTTGTGTGAATATATATATGTTTTTCTTGAGTAAATGCCTAGGAATGGACCTGCTGTGTATATTAGATATTTATAAGATATTTATATATTCATAAGATATATATATATGTATGTATATATTTATATTTATAAGATATTGCCAAACTGTTTTCCAAAGTGACTTTACCATTTTTCATTCCCACCAACAGTGTATGAGGTGCTTCACACTTTGCTCAACACTTGGATTGGGAGTCCATTTAGCTTTAGCCATTCTAATGGGCATGTAGCATATCTCATTGTGGCTTTAATATGCATTTTCCTGATTACAAGTGAAGATGAACATCTTTTAATGCATTTATTGACCATTCATATATCTTATTTTGTGAAATAGTCTAGTTGTTTTGCCTGTTTTAAAAATTAGATTGTCTTTTTATTGCTGAGTATTAAGACTTCTGTATGTGCTTTGGATATAAGCCCTTCATCAGTTTACCAGTCTTTTTTGTTTTCTTAACTGTGTTTTTTGAAGAACATTAGTTTTTAATTTTGATGAAGTCTGCTTTACCATTTTTTCTTGTGTATTTTGTGCCCCGTTTAGTAAATCTTTGCCTAATCTGACATAAGCAGAAAGTTTCTTCTTATGTTTTCTTCTGGAAGTTTAATAGTTCTAGCACTAATGTTTATGTCTTTGATTCATTTTGAGTGAGTTTTTGCTTATGGTATGAGGTAAGGGTTGAGTTTTTTTTTTTTAATATATATATATAGATAACCAGTTCCAGATTCATTTCTTAAAAAAAAACTGTCTTTTCCCCATTTTAATTATCTTGGGACCATATAAATGTGGGCCTATTTCTGGATTTTCTATTCTGTTTTTTTAAATTATGAAAGTTATGGCAGCCTATTACAGGAGTCAGTATTTGCAATGATTTATGAGAAAATGAAGATAAAATTTTCAGTGGATTTAGGGTAGATAATATTCAAGTTTTCCAGCTAGTGGATGGAAAACAAATGTAAAAGAAGGGACTTGGGAGAGGTGAATGTCACAAGAAAAGAGCTTGGGTACCATTTTATCAGTCATAATGACAGAAGAAAAATACATGAAAACAGAAATTAATGGTAATAGTTCATATATCCAGAGATGATCATATCACTAATAACACTGCAGTGAATCAGATTTGGAAGCAAAGATGGCTGTTTTCTTACTTTTCTTTTTTTTTTTCTTTTTCCCATTGAATATATATATATGCTTTGTTTTTCATCCTCTGTGAGGACTTAGTTGCAATTAGATAGTTGAAGCACTGTCTGTAGTTATTATATAATTATATGTTAGTTCACGTTAACAGCCCCAGATCTTCAAAGGTATCCCTATACATATAAATGAATAGGAGCTTTTAAAAGTGAAATAGGCTTACAGCTATCCCTTGCTTCATCCTTCCTCACCCTCACTTCCTGTTCCACATAGGCAACTATTTTCAACTATATTGGTATTTTTTTCCATATTTTATACAGCAGGTGTTGACTTTTTTTATTTACCAATTTTAGGAGTTATCAAGATGCTCTTATGAAAGATGGGGTTCTGAAATCTTATCCCCAATGCCCATACTTCCCCTCCTTTTGTCCCCTGATACTAGTTATATCATTGCTTTTTTACCAAATTAATTGTCAATATTTGTATTATCATAAAATTGTGAATATTGTTGAGTTACAATACACACATGGTCAGTTTTATTTGTTTCTTGTAAAAATATTTTGCTTTCATTTCCTTAGTTTTCCATTTATTTGTTATTATTATTCCTAAACAGAACTATAAAACTTAGAATTTTCAGTTGAAAATAATTTGGGGTCAGTATTTTCCACTGTCTTTATAGTTTCTAGTGTTGAGAGGTCTGGTGCCTTTATTTATTTATTTATTTATTATTTATTTATTTTTACCTTTTTAATACTTATTCCTTTTTATGTAATAAATTATTTTTTTCTGAAATATTTAGGATCCTCTTTTTACCCTTAGCTGAAATTTCACAATGATGGCTTGAATGTAGATGTTTAAATTGGATGTTCTCTGCATGAGGTTACCCATGTTTGTTTTGCAGTTTCACAACTTTTACGATTAAAAAAAACTATTAAAAAAGAAAAAGAAATAAATTAATTGAATATTCTGTATACTCAGTGGTCCTGTTCAGCATGTAGGCTCATAATCTATAATTCGGGCAACTTTTTTTTTTTTTTTTTTTTTTTTTTAATTTTTAAATTATTTTTTTTATTAGGCAAGGGAGTAAAGAGCTTCTTAAGGGAAGCGGCTGTGGCTCAATCAGTAGGGCTCCCGTTTACCATATGGGAGGCCCCGGGTTCGGTTCCCGGGGCCTCCTGGTGAAGGCAAGCCCGCCTGCACGGCGTGGTTAGCTGACCCAGCGAGCACAAGCAGCAAGGGGGGGATAAATGAATAAATAAATAAAATCTTTAAAAAAAAAAAAAAAGAAACAAGGAAATGAGAAAAGTACATGGTCTGAGGCATGGACCATGAGCATGGGGCCCCAGGTCAGGCCTTTTTTTAAGGCTTTCCTCTTTCCCCTTCATAAAGTTGGGGGGGGGGCCCAGCTGTCATTTCTCAGGGGGCCAATGGTGAGCCCTTTTGAGGGTATCCAGGTCTTTCCCTTGACCCCAAATGGGATTCTCATTCCAAATGAGACTCCCGTTGCCGGGATCTCGGTGGGTCCTTCAGGATGGGAAACTTTCTTATATTATTAGTTCTTTGAAATTTTTCTGCATTCAGTTTTCCCCACACAATCTCTAGAACTCCTTTAGTAAATGTCGAACCTTCTGGATTCCTCCACTAATTTTCCAATTATTACTCCTTTTCTTCCTTCCTTTACTCCTTCCTTCTTTCTCTCCTCTCTCTCCCTAAACTTTTATTCTCCACCCTTTTGAATTCTGAAGATAAACATGTTGCTTATTTCCAGTAGTACTTCTTTATAGAACCTTGTTACTCCTGCAATGCTATAATCATCTCTTAGCTTGCTGTGATATCAGTTTTAATATTGTTTGTGTGTGCTCTTTTTAATCTTGCCTTGTTTCTGTTTTCTTAGTTGTTTTTCCTCTGTTTTGATCTGTCTTTCATGTTAAGACTTGTCTCAAATGTTTGGTGATCCTTAGCTGTACATTGATATTTAACCTTGAGATATCAGAAAAGTTACTATAATCTCTGTGCTTGTGTGGAGCTTGTAAAATGGTGGGCTTCAATGTGGGGAAATCAGTTAGGGATCTAGGGTTTTCTTTTGGATGATTCTGAATGTCGGTGTCTAGGTTTTCTCATGACTTTCTCATTTTTTTAGAGAAGAATCCTTCCACCATCTGACACTTCGTAACCCCCAGCATTCTTTTTTTTTTTTTGATTAGGCCAGTAATTTATTAAGTTAGGGAGGGAAGAGAAATGGGAGAAAATAACAGATCATAGGTCCCAGGTAGAGAGGAAGGGGCTGAAGAACGATAAAGAGAACCAATTTACAGACTACAATTCCCCATTATAGATTATAAATGCCCAGGTTTTACTTGCGTGTCCATTGTGGCAGGGGAAAAACGATGAGAGCAGGGTGCAGAAGGCAGGAACAGTGCCAAAAGGCAAGAGAAAGAGCACCCCCAGCATTCTCGGGAGTCTAGCAGTAGAAAGGAGTTGGGACCCTGTTCAGTATATGAACTTTTACATATCTCTTTCTTTTCAGTATGGTACATCTCATATACTTTGCCTGCTAACGCTAAATTTGGAGCCTCTTGGTTTTACTTTGTCTGGATAGTAAACCTCCCATTTCCTTCCAGGATAATATAATGGCTAGGATAGTTGGGGCATCAGTTGCTCCTTTTATTTTTTTAATTTTTAATTTTTATTTTATTTTTTTTAAGATTTTATTTATTTATTCATCTATCCCCCCCTTGCTGCTTGTGCTCACTGGGTCAGCTAACCACGCCGCGTGGGCGGGCTTGCCTTCACCAGCAGGCCCCGGGAACCGAACCCGGGGCCTCCCATATGGTAAACGGGAGCCCTACTGATTGAGCCACAGCCGCTTCCCTAGTTGCTCCTTTTATACAACCCTTCCCTTTCATATAGTCTCTCCGGTGGTTCCAGAGCCTTTCTTTTGACATCTATGGCATAAATTACCTTGCTTCTACTTAGCATTCTCATCTAATGGCTCTTTATTTAAGCCTTCTGGTGCTGCTATTAATTGACAGTTCTCTATTTGTTTCACTCCAAAAATTTCCTAATGCCTTTAATCTATTGGTGTCTCCTCAACCTTTTATTTAGATTTATTTATCTCTCCCCACCCCCTCATTGTTTGCTGTGTCTCTTCGTCTTCTTTGTTTCTTTAGGAAGCACTGGGAACCAAACCCTGGACCTCCAATTTGAGAGGGAGGCATCTAATCGCTTAAGCCACCTCCATTCCCTGCTTTGTTGTATCTCTGGTTATGTTTTCCCTCTTGTGTCTCTTGTTGGGTCATCTTGTTGCGTCAGCTCGCCACGCCTGCCCATCGCACCAGCTCGCTGTCTTCTTTAGGAAGCACCAGGAACTGATCCACAGACCTCCCATGTGGTAGGCAGGAGCAACACCTGCTTCCCCAGCCTTTTGGTTTTCATGAGTACCTACATGCTTCCCTCCACACTGTACTAGAGTTTCAGGAAGATATAGAAATATGTACATGGATTCACTGTATCTTATAAAACTATACATTCTCCTTGATAATTCTTCTATTCATTTTAATATTTGTCTTGTCATCCTAGGTGGACTCTGGTTCCAATGTTTTGTGTTTGTCTTTTCATCCTGTTTGCCACCTGTTCTTTGTTTGATTTTACTGATCTGTGCCAGGTTACATTTTAAAACAAAGCTACAGACACCTATGAATATAATTTGCATTTATGCTTTCTTTTATACTAGGAGAGAAGGCTTGAAATAGTCTACTTTACAATAACATTTTTCTGAAATTTTATTAATAATAGTGGACAGATTCATAGGTGGTTGTGATAATGATGGTGGTAGCTAATTTACTGGATACTTAACTACATGCCAGCACTAAATATTTTACTCCTATTAACTTTTAAATGATGATTTATTTTTTATTTTTATTTTTTTTTGTACTCCCTTTTAGAAGAAGCCTGGAAAGTTTACAAACAGACAAAGACACACCATGAAAGACTTGTAAGTCAAATTTCCTCCTTCTCCATTAAAATACAGACTGACAGAAAAGTCAGAAAACCTGAGGGAAAGAAATTTCCTTTGAGCACAGATATTGATTCTTCAAGACAACATCTCTGTGTATGTGACTGAGTTTGAAAGCATTTGGGACATAATTTATACTTACATATGAGAGAAGTTGTGTAAAACCAGACCATTATGAATGAGAATATTTTGCCCTTTTTTGTAATCATCTCATCTCAGGGTAATTAATGTGAGAAAAGTTGTCTGTCGTAAATTCAGCTTCATTAGATACCTGAGAATTGATACTTGAGATACTTGAGGATTAATACTGGACTTTTTCATCCATGTCTCATCTTAATAGATACTAGGGAAGTCTTGTAGGAGAAAAACCCTGATGAGCATGATAGAAATGTTGGAAACCATTCAGTCCGAATCAGATCATCTACAACATGAACAAATTCATACTGGAGAGAAAGCTTATGAATGTCATGAATGTGGAAAAACCTTTACCCTGAAGCAAAACCTCATAGAACATGAGAAAATACATACTGGAGAAAAATCACATGAATGTACTGAATGTGGTAAAGAGTTCTCTCGAATCTCGTCCCTTACTCTGCATTTGAGAAGTCATACAGGGAAGAAACCATACAAATGTAATAAATGTGGAAAAGTCTTCAGCCAGAAGGGAAACTTACTTTCTCATCAGAAACATCATACCGGAGAGAAACTTTATGAATGTGGGAAAGCTTCTATTCAGATGCCAAGCCTCATTAGACACAAAAGAAATCATACTGGAAAGAAACCCTATGCATGTAAGCACTGTGGGAAAGCCTTCAGTGGCAAATCATATCTCACTGAGCATGAAAAGATTCATACTGGAGAGAAGCCATTTGAATGTTATCAGTGTGGAAGAGCCTTTAGCCAGAAGCAATATCTCATTAAACATCAGAACATTCATAGTGGAAAGAAACCCTTTCAGTGTAATGAATGTGGAAAAGCCTTTAGCCAGAAGGAAAACCTCATTATCCATCAACGAATCCATACTGGAGAGAAACCTTATGAATGTAAAGGGTGTGGGAAAGCTTTTATTCAGAAGTCAAGCCTTATTAGGCACCAGAGAAGTCATACTGGAGAGAAACCCTATACATGTAAGGAATGTGGGAAAGCCTTCAGTGGCAAATCAAATCTCACTGAGCATGAGAAAATTCATATTGGAGAGAAACCCTATAAATGTAATGAATGTGGAACAATCTTCAGGCAGAAGCAATACCTCATTAAACATCACAATATTCACACAGGAGAGAAACCCTATGAGTGTAATAAATGTGGAAAAGCCTTCTCCCGAATCACATCACTTATTGTACATGTAAGAATTCATACAGGTGATAAGCCTTATGAATGTAAAATATGTGGAAAAGCCTTCTGTCAAAGTTCATCTCTTACTGTGCATATGAGAAGTCATACAGGTGAGAAACCCTATGGTTGTAATGAATGTGGGAAAGCCTTCTCTCAGTTCTCAACCCTCGCTCTACACATGAGAATCCATACAGGTGAAAAACCATATCAGTGTAGTGAATGTGGGAAAGCTTTTAGCCAGAAGTCACACCACATTAGACACCAGAGAATTCATACTCATTAAAGCTCTATGAATGCCTTGAATTTAGGAAAACCTCAGCAGATTTCAAATACTTAATAGCAGAAGAAAGAATTCATTTTACAGCCAGCTGACATGAATGTGGGAAATTACTCAGCAGCAACTCAAAACTACTAAGCTTTTTAATAAGAAGAAATATAGTATAATGATAAGTTGTGCTCCCGGAACTCTCACAACAAACATTGTTAATGCTCAACTTGAGGAGCATTTCCATTAAAGTCTGGATCTAGTCATGGACACTGCTATCCTGCTATGAAGCAACATGATTCTGGAAGGCCTACCTGATGCAGTAAGACAGATATAAGTGTAAGAATTTGAAATTAAGAGACAAAATTGTTTCCTAAACTATATGATTTGTTACCTATATGATTTATAAAGCTATAATCAAAATTATTTGCTCTTGATGCAGATAATAGAGATTGGAACAAAATATTGAGTCCAGAAACATAGGCATGCATTTATGGATAATTGATAGAGGTGGCATCACAAATGAGTATGGAAATTATGATTGGTTCAAAAAATGATTTTAGAATAATTGACTCTTCATATGGAAAAATAATTATCTGCCATCATCATGTGTTGAAACATTTATTTCTTAATGAATTCCAAAAGTATTGAAGACTAGAATGCAAAAAGCAAAAGTTAAAGAAATAATATAAGTACTTCTAAACTAGACTTCTAAACTAGACTCCTGAATACCTAGCATTTCCACCATTTGAGTATGTATACACATACCCAAGAAACTGACACATGTATCCAGAGAGCCTTGTATCAATATGTTCATTGCAGAATGAATTATAGTAACCCAAAATTGGAAACAAATGCCTGTCACTTGTGAAATGAATGAATAAAATGTGATAGTTACACGGTAGAATATTCTCTAGCAGTTAAGTACAACTAATTAAATCTATTAACAGAAAACGAGCTGAAAAATGAGAAAAATGAAGACAAAACAATGAATATATTATATCTATAGAATTTGAGTAAAGTCAACACTAACCAAATACTAAGCATTGGTATGGATAAATATTTTTATGTAGAAGTATAAAGAATGGATTGGAAGTACACACAATTACCAAAAGTGGTTGCCTCTAGGAAGAAGAGAGGTAGAAGGTGAATAGGTCCAGGCATGGTAGGTAAAGAGTATTGTATCTAAATATCAGATTCCAAATATAACAAAGTGTTAGTTAATTTTGGGTTGAGGTAATATAGGTGTTCATCCCATTATTTGTGCTATTGTCTTAAATTTCTGAAAATTAAAAAGGTAGAGCAGAGTGGGTGTAGCTCTGTGCTTGAGTGCTTATTTCCCATGCATGAGGTCCCGGGTTCAATCCCTTGTACCTCCTAAAAAAAATGGTGGAGATACTGGGGAAGCTGTACATATAGTACATGTTATAAGGAACTCCCATTCCCAGTCAGATACTAATATTTTGCAGAAAATATTTCTGAAAAATCATCTCTTTACTAGTAAATATGACATTTTTTTGTTTGTTTTTGTTTTTAATAAAGGTGTCAGCTTAATATGATTTAAATTTACTGTTGTATGTCACTTCACCACTCTACTGGGCATGATCTCTTGCATGATTTTTTTTTTTTTTTTTTCCTTCTTGCATGATTTTGCAACAAGTTGGTTGGTTCTCATACTTATAAAGATCATATCATTAAATAATAATACCTGCACAGACTTGGTGGAGAGAATTAGTTTTTACTTAAACATCCAAAAACTTAATTGTTCTCATAATCAGTATTGGCATTAGAAGTTAGACGGTTTTTAAATGAGGAAGCCATGTTACTTTAAATTTTTTGATATGCCACTGAGTAAAACAACTCTTGGATTTCAGTTTCAATTTTAACCTGCATACTAATTTTTTTTTTCATTTTGTCAGACACAACACCTTCTCTTACCCCCACAACTGACTGCTTCCTCCCTCCCTCCTCTTATTTATTTGGGGAATATGGTACTGAAAAGGGAGGTCTCAGATCCTAAATAGTGTCCCCTTCCTTGAAGCAAATATTTGTAAGGATTTTTGTTTACTTGATTCCTTTCCACAATATAACTTGACATATAGGAAGCTGTTAATGTTTTGATAAAAGATGGTGAAAATGAGAATATAGTACTTAAACCTGAGATATATATGTATATTAAGTATATAAAAATTAATCTTAAAATTTAAAAAAATGAAATGTCAATGTAACTGTAGCACTGTACTGCTTGTTATTAGCATTTCTGAAAGTTGTTCTTGAATATGATTGTAAATGGCAGGGGTTGATTATCTGTGGTTAACATACCCAAGTAACATACTTGTCTATCTGTATGAATCTGAACTATCTTTTACTTTCTTCCATTCTTCATGTTGCTTTACTTAAGCCTTCTCTCATATTTCTTAAGTGTTCTTGTACTTGGATACCTTTGGAGTCACTAAAGCAACTCAACTCTGCTTCAGACCAAATTAGGAGGACTACTTTTGGGTGCTTTGAGTTAGCCAGGGTCCAAGAGTTTTCTGTATTATGTAATGTAAATTATTCAGCCACTCCCATATAGATTCACCTTATTGCTAGTTACTTGCCACCACAAACGACACTACAGTAAACATCCGTATAATTGGCCCTTAAATTTTCAGGTGTTATTTCTGTGGGATAGATTACAAGCAAGAAATTTAAAATTCAACCTTGTCTGATGAGTATAAGCTTCATTTGCACATAGATTTGCTTCTTTATGAATTTTCATGTTGTTAAACCATTTTTTTTTTTTTTAAGATTTTATTTATTTATTCATTTATCCCCCCCTTGCTGCCCGTGCTCGCTGGGTCAGCTAACCACGCCGTGCGGGCGGGCCTGCCCCCACCAGGAGGCCCCGGGGAACCGAACCAGGGGCCTCCCATATGATAAACGGGAGCCCTACTGATTGAGCCACAGCCGCTTCCCTGTTAAACCATTTTGAATAGGATTATTTATCTTGTAAGTTTTGAAGAGCTCTTCATATATTAAATATCAGCAATTTGTCTACTATATCAATATTTTTTTCTTAAATTTTTTAAAGAATTATATATATACCGAAATATATCTTAATTCTTTTTCTTATGCTTCTGGGTTGGGTAAGATCTTTTTACCTCTAGGTTCTAATCTCTTAGATTTTCTTGCAAGTTGTTTATTGTCTCCCTTTTTGAGATAAATATTTTATCTTGAGTTTAATTTTGAATATTGTACAAGATGAGAGTTCACTGCTGTTTTCTTTCAAGTGAATTTCCAGTTGTACAAGCATAATTTTAAAATTCATCTGTTGAGCAGTCTTTCCCACAGCTGACATCAGTCTATATATCATCTGGCAGTGATCACAGGTTTGAACCGGCATTTAGACAAACAACAGAATAGGCTTAACCAGGCACCAGGTTTTAGTTTTTTTTAAACCTTTATACCTTTATTGTTTTCACACCATTTTAATCAGATAATCCGGCAACTACCCTAGCACAGCTTACAGAAGCCTCATGTCCTGTGGGAGAAGAGATCAAAATGGGTATGGTTTACTTCAACACTGAGAAGCATTAACATTCTCATCCAGGATATCTTGCAATAATTGCCCCAAATCTTAAAACAGTTATAGATTATTCCAAATCCAACTGTCTTCTAGGACCACCATCAAATAGAGGACAACTCAGTTGTAAAAGATGTAGCTGATGTCCACTTTAGCACAGGGAAGCCACTGCCTATCTAAGTACCAAGACCTACAATGTCCTACATGGGCTCTCAGTGTCTACATACCAACTCACTGCTCTCATATTCCTGGTGTAGGCCACAAATGTGCTTACAACGTTATAGTTCAAGGAAATGGTGCTGTAGGAAGACAACTCCAAGGTCGTCATCTCAGGCATGGGTCATTGTGAAAGGTTTGCTCTTAATCCTTTACTCTTATCTGAAACATTGCCATGTTTATACCAAGACTTACTATTTAAAATCATACTAGTCTGATGAGTATAAACTTCATTTCCTCTTATATTTGCTTAATTATGAATTTTTATATTCATATATAACATACCAAGATCTGTTTCTGAATTCTCTTGCTTCCCTAATCTATTTTTCTGTTCATGTGCTAACATCATATTAGCAACATTAATTTTCTAACTAACTTTACTGTATTTTAGTATTCATAATAAGGCAAGTGTCTTGCTGTATTTCAATTCTATTGGCTCATTCCTGTTAATTTTTTCCATGTAAATGAAGATAGTTTTCTCAATTACAAGAAACCTTTTGTATTCTAATTGGAATTGCATTAAATTTATACATTTATTTTGTGAGAATTGATATTTATGATATTAAGACTTTCTGTTCCAAAACAGTATGTCTTTGTATTTGTTCAAATTATACTTCATGTCCTTCAGCATGGGGATTCTGAACAAAGTAATTTGAAGCACATCCCTGCAAAATACCGTTATGTTCATGAAAGACTTGTTGGGTGAATAGGGAAGATCCGTTTCCTACTTCACTTTATCCCAGTCAGATACTTGATACTTTGAGGTACCTACCAGATCCTTACTATATATTCCTATTATATATGGTAAGTATATTATATATGTTAAGACAAAGGCACTTTTGTTAGGAGAGTATAATTCAACTTCATTAACAAGCTTTGTGATTTGGGGCAATTTATAAAATCTCCCTAAGCCCCACATTATTCATTTTAAAATGAGAGTTGTTGGAACAGGAAATTAAGCATAGTTCCTGGTAGAAAATATGTGCTGCGTAAATGTTAATCATAATTATTAACTGGTATTTAAATGAGGAAGGAGCCTCATGCCAAGTTTTTCCAAATAATAAACTTAGGAAATATGTCTGAGCTGTGACAAAAATTGAGACTAATGGTGGTTCAGAGAAGATAGAATGTGGGACAAATTTGAAAATGATGATTATCTCAGGTACAATAGAAAAATCGAATGTTTTTATATGAGCAGAGCATATGAGCAGAGGGAAGAGTATGTAGAAAACATTAAAGAAACTTGAAATGGAATGCAGCAAGAATAAATTTTCCCTTCTTCAGTACAGTTAACTTTCCTGAGCAGTAACTCCAGCTCTTGAAAATTTGAATCCAGGTTCTGTGACCTAAAATGCATTCCTTTGTTTCCAGGGAGAAAGTGGGACCTGAATGGAAGCTAGTTGCAGCAGTCCCTCAAATGTCTAAAGGAATGGTGTGTCACCCAGTTGGTGTATTTCCCATCTGCAGCCACAGACACATTTATTAAATATCTACTATTGGCCAGGCCATTGAGGCACTGTGTGTGTTCACAAAAGCCATATACTTTACTGAATGTCCTAAGCAGGCATGTAGTAACCTTGTAAATATGAAAATAGGTGTGCGGTGACAACCATTTTTTAAAGTAATATGCATTATCCCAAGTGACCCTGACCATTTTCTCAATGGTATGAGGTGCATAAACTACTCAAATCTCTTTTTTTTCATTCATTCTTTAATCTATCATTGAGTCAGATCCTATTCTTGGCTTTTGGATACATGATATATAGTTTGTTCTGGAGGCTCTCATAGTGTAGTAGAGGAAACAGATAAGGGATCAAATAACCATAAAAATTTGTGAAATAGAGACGTGTACAAGATGCTGCAGGAGCACAGAAGAACCTGAGATTTTTCAGAGAAGGTGAATTTAAGTTGAGTCTTAAAGGGACATTGCTGGGCAGAGAAGGGAGGAAAGATATAGGCAAAGGATGTCTTATGTGCAATTGTCCAACTGCTATACTACAAAGACGTGCTGTCCTCAATCTTGGAGCAGCTTTCTGCCACTTTACATAGTTGGTTTTGACCCATTAGTTTAGTGTTTGGTTCCTCAGTTAAGCAGTCCCTGAGATCCCTGAGTAGTTCAAAACTGCTGTTTTTAGTGTGCATGAAACTATATAAATCATTGTAGTAACATAAAACTGCTGAAAATTTATTTCTTTTATGACTGATTAATATCTCAATCCATGCAAGCCTCAGGAGGGTTGATAACATGTTTATTTTTTTATTTTGTTTTATTTTTTTTTTACCGCGAGGTCCCGGGTATCGAACCCAGGTCCCTCCGTATGGGAGACGGACACCCGACCATTTGAGCCACATCCATCCCCCAATAACATGTTTATTTTTATTCACAGTTGAATTTTGAAGCACTTAACACAGTTTCTAAACCCCAGAATGTGCTCAATAAATATTTGAGGACTTAATGAATAAATGAATATAACCCCACTTCAAAACATAAAAAGGGAGTGGCCTATAATTGATAACTAAAAGAGTAAAAACAGATCCCCAGAACTCCTGATTTTTGGTCAGGGTCTTTCAATAACAAAAAGCCCTGGATGGGAAAACTTTTGTAAAATTTTACAACTTGGTGCTCTTTCTCAATGTAAAGACCCTGTGCCTTTATTTTTCATGGTCATCATCTGAAAGGGCTCTTCGGAGGCCCAAGAGACCACAAATTTTGGGAGGCAGTGATTTTTTTTCTCTCTCGGTTATTCATCTCCACAGTAATCCACCTCTTGGGGAACTGTGGTATTTCAAATCAGATAGGGGGTTGGATGTGGCTCAACTGGTTGGGCATCCGTCTCCCATATGGAGGGACCCAGGTTTGATCCCCGGGACCTCCTGGTAAAAAAAAAAAAAAAAAAAAAAAACCAGATACTTGTGGAATGGCATCTCACTGATGCTCTAATTTGCATTTCCTTGATTATAAGAATGAGCAGCTTTTCAGATGTTAATATTGTCTAATCTGGTTTCCTCTTCTGTGAATTCTCTGTACATACCCTTTGCCCATTTTTTCTTTTAAAAAATAAATACAAATTATGTATATAACCTAGATATCAATCCATTGTCATTTATATGTGCTGCAAATATCTCTCAAACTTTGACTTTTCACTTTCTTTATGGTCGTTTGGTCAAAACTATTTGCCCAATAGTTTTAAATTTTAAAATAACCACGTTATTCTTTTATGTTTGCTTTTGGGGCCTTGATAAGAAATATTTCTTACCCATGGTCAAATATATTGTCCTGTAGGTTTACAGATTTGTTTTTTAACAATTAGTTCTTTAAATGATGGTAATTTATAATTTTTCTGACATGCTAGGTAGAGACCCACTTTTTATTTGTTGTCCATATGGATATTTAATTGCCCATCTTGCCCCCACTGATTTGTGACTTCAGTTATACAACAAGTTTTCATATATGCATGGTTTGTTTTGGGGTCTGTTATTTTGTTCCATTAATGCATGTGTTTAGCCTTGAAATAAGTAGTATTGCTTTATAATAAACCTTGATATATGTTGGGCATTTCCTTCTCTTTTCTTTTAAGTATATTAAAATCAGTTTCCCATCTAAAAAAGTATTAGGGTGGGGAACGGATGTAGCTCAGTGATTGATACAGGTCATGGGTTCAATCCCTGGTATTTCCTAAAAAATAATAACAGTAATAACTTTACTGATCTGTTGCTTATAAACCCCACCAATATAATAGTGTAATAAATATAACTCCTTCAGAAAAAAAAGTATTAGATTTTTTTAAATGATTTGCATCGAGTATTGATTAATTTGAGTAAGAATTAAAACCTTTATGATAGTCACCCTTTCTATATTCTTCAACATATTTAGGTATTTTATAATTTTCTTCAGCAAAGTTTATTCATTTTCTGCAAAAATGTTTGCATATAATTTATATATTTTCTCCAAGTACTATATGTTTTTGTTGCTATAGTAAATTTTTATTACATTTGTGCTTGATGCTGGTAGGTAAGAATGTAGTTTTTGAAATGTGGTCTTGTATCTAACAATGCTAAACTTTTAAAAGCCATTTGAATTTTCTTTGTAGATAATCATATCATCTGTAATGACAGTATTGTTTTTCCCTTTCTAAATCTTGTAACTTCTATTTTTATTTCTTGCAGTACTGTGTTGGTTAGACTTCCTTGTCTTGTTTATGGCTTTAAATAGACTGCATCTAAAGTACTGTAGGTTTCATCTAAATTTTCAGATTTATGCACACAAAAATTTTACTGTATTTTTTTTTCCCTCTTTTATTTACTTTTGGGGAAATCTGTTGTGTCTCTAGGGATGTGCCTATTTTCCAATATTGTATATGCCTGTTCTCTATTTTTTGTTTGTTTGCCTATTCTCTTTTGCTTCAATAATTTTAAAACGTTTTGACTATTACATGAGTCTTTTCAAAGAACCAGCTTTTGGCTTTGTTGATCCCCTCTGTTAATTAGTTCTTTTACCTTCATTACTTACTTTTTTTTTCCTACTTTTTGAAAAAAGTTTTCACTAATTTTCAGCCTTTCTTTTTTAACATAGCCATATATTAGTATATATTCCCAAAAGTGTTGCTTTACCTGTAACTCAGGTTTTGTTATTTTTATAACAATATTTTGTTATTTTTTAATTTAAAGGAAAACACCATACTCTACAGACTCCATATCAAAATCAAATATCACAAATGTATTTAAAGCAGAGTTCTCAATTTACATAAAACCAGTTACTAGTTGTCATTCCTCTATTAAAAGACCCTTCTTCAATCCCACTTTTTCTATGGATTATCACTGTGGATTTTGATTGATTTAATGGGCTACAATTTCCCTGATGGCACAGGGAAAATTATTTCAAGTAGTTCTTAAACACTAACTGTATAACTAAGAGATGTACTTTGAAAGAGATATTGGCCAGATAGTAAATATTTTAGGCTCCATGGGCCATTCAGTCTCTGTCTTTGTAACTAAATTCTGTCTTTGTAGCTCAAAAGCAGGGCTGATAGACATAAATGAGCATGGCTATGTTCCAATAAAACTTTATTTATCGACACTGGAATGTGAAATTTCTGATTTTACAACGCAAAATTTTATTCTTTTGATTTCTTTTCCAACCACTTAAAAAATCTACAAACCATTCTTTTTTTTTTAAGGAGGTACCCCTGGGGATTGAAACTGGGACCTCATACATGGGAAGCAGGTGCTCAACCACTCAAGCTACATCCGCTCCTCTCTAATAACTTTTTGATTTCCATTATAATCTCATCTCTCTCTTTTTTTAAAGATTTATTTTATTTCTCCCCATTCCCTCGTTATTTGTATTCACTGTGTCTGTTGTGTGCTTGTCTTTTTTTTTTTTTTTTAAGGAGGTGTACCAGGAATGGAACCCGGGACTTCCCAAGTGGGAGGGAGGCACCTAATCACCTGAGCCACCTCTGCCCCCATAATCTCATCTTTGATGATTTGTGATTTGTTGAGATTTTCTTTATGACTTATAATAGTGTCAGTTTTTCAAATGTTTCATATGGATTTTAGGAGAATATTTATTCTCTAATTTGTAAAATGTTTTAGGTATCTCTGTTAGATCAAGATTGTCAATTATGTTTTTCAAATATTCATTATCACAAATAGTTATTTTTTCAGCTTGCTCTATAAACTACTGAGAAAAGAGTGTTAAAATCTTCCCCTATGATGGTAGTTTTGTCAAATTCAAAGGAATGCTTGAATTCCTTTAACATTAAACATTAAAAGGAATGTTTATATATATATGCCATTATTCAATGTATGCAAGTTTAGAACTGAGTTATCTTTTGTTAAATTGAGACTTTTATTATTATATAGTGAGTCTCTTTATCACTAATACTATTTTTTAGTATCTGTCATGTAATGACTACAGCTTTGTTAGTAATTGCCTGACTTATCTTTTTTCCATAGTTTCTAACTGTTTGTTATCTTTTTGTTTTAGATGTAGTCTTATAAATAGCATAAAGCTGGGTTTTATTTTTTCCATGCTGAGAATACTTGTCTTCCATTAACAAATTTAATCCATTTGCATTTCCTAGGTTTGCTGACATATTTGCATTTATTTCTAAAAATCTTATATGCCCTTTTTCCTTTTGTTCTGTTTTCTCTCTTTTTTCCCTTTTTCCTGATTTGAAAAGTATTTATTTATTTTCATTTAGTACTTATCCTTGAAATGATAACATGGATACATTCCAAAAATTAATCCACTTCTCTTCCTTACAACACTTATCCCTAGCAGCAATCACCTTTCTAGGCTTACCGGCAATATTTTCCTTTATTTCAGTTCTATGTTATTTTTAACTCTCCTCAAAGTAGACATTATTATCAGTCACATATGCCCATTTTCTTGACTCACTATATATTCTTGCATGTCACACTTTCTTTCGGGGAACATGCTAATGTAGGTCTGTTGGTTATAAACTGTCTACCTAAAAATATGTATATTTCACTAGCATTCTTAAAAAGAATTTTTCTCATTACTTAAGATTGACAGTTATTTTCTCAGTGAATTAGACAGTTTATGACAAGAGGATGTGTTGACTGAGGACTGGTCTTGTTCTTGGCAGACAGAAGGCATGTGAGGCCAAAGTTCTGCGTCTTGAGCCTGACTGAAACATTATGACTTAGATATCAGAATTGTACTAGTATTACTGTATATTGAATTTAAGGTGCCTTCATTTGTAAGATTCCCCATTATTTTATGTACCACTATGAAAGAAACTACCAGTTAAACTGATAACACTGTCAGCTTGTATCATTGAGCTATTGCCACAAAAACTTTAAGAAACCACTCCAAAACTCAAAGGATTAAAACAACAATCCCTGATTCTCAAAAATATATGGGACAGCTGACAGATAGGGCTTTTCTGAGCAGCCACGCTGATCTTAGCTAGGCTTCTTCAACTAGCTGGATTTTGGTTGGTGTTGGCTTTTCATTGGCTCATCTAGATTGGGCTAGGCTAGGGCACACATGATCTTATCTTGGTGATGGCAGGGGCACAAGTGGGAAAGCAGAAATTGAATGAGGCCTCTTAAATCCTAGGGTTGGAAATAGCATAATTTCCACCTGATTTTGCTTCCCGAAATAAGCCATGGCTAAAGTCAAGAGGCAGACAACTATCTTCTGCCTCTTTATATGGAAGAGCTGCAAGGGCATATGGCAAATCATGTCGGTGAAAGAAGGGGTGAAGAGTTGAAGCCAATAACAACGTACCATAGATACTAAGGTACAGAGATGCTGAAATATGTAACAAAAACATGCATCTCAGAATTGAAGAAATACGGTAGATCCTGGAAATGTAAAATAAAGAATGATTAATAAATGTTTAATTCCTTTTTTTATTGCAATAAATGGTGGTGGATATTGGTGCCTTGTTTTTTCCGTTAATTATGTCTCTTAATTAAACCAGACAAATAGTTTCTGTGTGATTAAGCAGTAAAAGACTACGTACAGGCAAATGCAAGTAATAGTAGAAAATATAAGTAGTATACAAAGAATAGAAAGGAATGAGACTGACATGCATGAGAAACTCAAACCCACCCTAGCATGTTAAAATGGCATCTATCCTGGTCTCATGCAGAAAGCTAACTATAGCTCAACTTCAAATATTTCTGAATTGCCAGTCCTCACCCACCTTCTCCCTATTGAACCAGGCTCTTAACCCAAACCCATAGTCTATCAAAAACTGGTTAAACCCTTTAATGAAGGCCCGACTCAACTCTAGTCTTGGTGCTAACTATGCACCCTGACTCTGACTGCCCCTATTAACTTAACCTTAACCCTGTTCTCTATTAAAAACCTGTGGTTTCATCCTGAATCTAGATGCTTTTCCTCACTATCTCTGTTATTATTAACTCAATAATAATTTGAAACTTGGCCTCAAATCCAGTTTTAGATGTTACCTTAACCCTATCTCTAACTAGCAGAACCTACTGGTATACTATTTCTTCTCTCATGGTAGAACTCTCATATTTGCCCCATCTCCCCTAATAGAACTCTCATATAAGTAGGTTCACGATTGAAGATTCCACGACAAAAGATTGCAACATCCACCATGGCACTGGACATGCCTGCCAGGAGGTGGTGAAGGCCATGACCTCATTTTTTATATATCTACATTTTAATTTTTTGAAAAAAGCAGCTTTAGATTACATAAATGATACATCAAAAATATAGGGGTATTCCCATATACCCCATCCACTCCCACACTTCCCCATTAACAAAATCATTGGTGTGATACATTTGTTACAATTGGTAAACACATATTGGAATATTGCTACTAACCATGGACTATAGTTTACATTATAATTTACACTTTTATATATATATATATATTTAGTTTTTAAAAGATACATAATTACTTAAATGTTACACAAAAAATATAGGAATATATGCCCCACTCCTCACACCATTAGTGTGGCACATTCATTGCAATTGATAAACACATCCTGGGGACTTTGCCATTGAGCATGGACCATAGTTCACATTGTAGTCTGCACTCTCTCCCACACAGTTCTGCGTGTTATGGGATGATATAAAATGGCCTATATCTGTTGCAATGTCATTCAGGATGATTCCCACCTCCCGAAAAAGCTCCAGTATTACACCTGTTTTTCTCTCTCCCTGCCCCCAGAGCCTCTAGTGGCCACTGCCTCCACATCAATGTTGTAATTTCTTCCATTGCTAGAATCACAGTAAGTCTATAGTAGAATACCAGTAACTCCACTCTAGTCCATAGCTCATTCCTCAGTTCTGAGGATTCTGGGATGGTGATGCCCACTCCACCTCAAATTAAGAAAGGACTTCAATCCCATACAGCCAATGAATGGGACTCTCTTGCTTGCAGTTGTAGGCTTTCTCATTTCCTTGGTGTGGTGGTTGTCAATCCTCACCTTGTTAGTTGTCCTGGGTGAGTCCAATGAACTGGAGAGTAGGTGTTGCAACTCTGCTGAGGCTCAGGGTCCAGCCGGCACATGGGCATGCCAAAGATTCCAGGCCACGACCTCATTTTAACCCATCATCAAGGCTGTTATGGGGGAGCCAGAAACATGGAGCTCAGAACAAATGTGGAAATATTTTTAAATCAATTTTATTGATACATATTAATAAAGCATACAATCCATCTAAAGTGTACAATCAATGGTATTTGGTATAATCACATAGTTGTGCATTCATGACTCCAATCATTATTACTCCAATACTACCACTACTAATAAAAAACAAAAAATTTACCCCTTAATAATCAACTCTCAATCTCTATCCTTCTTCCATACATAGCTGCTATTCTGTTTCCGTATAATTTATTTTTTTAAATATTTTGTGTAGATAAACAATATGTAGTACCTTTTGTCTAGTTATTTTCACTTAGTATATTTCATTTTTTTTCACCCTTAATGGAAAATTATTAATATATTACTATACACTACTTTCCATATTTTGCTTTGGCTGTATTTTTGCCTGATATTAACCTCTTGTAACAGTAACATACATTTGTTCAGTTTCAAAGAAAAACAGTCTTATAGAAATGATATTTTGAACATGCCCAATTGGGATGAAAGGGACCTCAAAACCTGGTGAATGAGTTTGCCATCATTACAAGCTGCTAAACCTTGAGAATACAGCAATTTTCCAAATACAAATTCAGAGAAAGAAGTTTGCATAGGGGGATTTTTTTCCCAAAGAGTTGGTCAACATGCCATAATTTACCCTTGTTTGAGAGACTTCTTCCAGTTATTTTTAGATTCACAGTTCATGGACCAGATAACTAACAGAAAGACTAGCATCCAAGTGAAGGCAAGATTTTCTACACATTCCCCAGAAACCATTAAGTCTCTAGACTTTGACAACTAAAAGTGCTGGTTCTGGGAACATTGTAGTACCTTGGTTAACTGTCAAGGCTTGGGGAATGGCATGTTTTCTAAATTTGATGGGAGTGGGGTAAGTACTATGATAATCTGGTGTGTTCAAATAACTCTTTGGACTCTTAAAATGAGAGGCACATCAGCATTATATGAAAACTGCACCAGTTCCAGTAAGAGGCAGCCCAGCGTACGACGTGGCTCAAGCACTTGAGTGCCTGCTTCCCATGTGGGAGGTCCCGAGTTTGGTTCCCAGTGGCTCCTTAAGAAGACAGACAATGAACAGACATCGAGCAAAAACCATGAGCAAAAAAAAAAGCAGGGTCACATCCACTCCCCACAAGATCATTTTAAAAACCCACCTATCTTCTGATACATTTCCAGATAACACTCCATTCTGTAGGAACCTTCACTGCCAACCATATCTACCAGTGTCTTAAAATACATTCTTCACTCCAAAGCTGGGACTGATGTTCTGCCAGTTTAGAATCCACAGAAATAATCTGAGTGAATTAAAACCAAATCTTGATAGGAGGCAGCTTCCTGATATACAATTAGAGTTGAGGTTGGAAAGTTCTTAAACAAGGGTTTTTTGTGTGGTTTTTTTTTTTGGATGTCTTCAGTCTATGTGTAAATCCCCACATGCTTGTGCATTATAAACAACTTGTGTATTCATGTGTATGAATTTGTAGAACTGGTTTCTCCTTCAAGATAAGCAATACCTTTGATTTTATAAAGCCACCCCCCCTCCACCTGTAACTCTATAAATATTTGTAAATAGAATACTAAAGTTTGTAGTAATAAGATCAACTTGGAAATATCTGCTGAGAGACCACAAAGTTCATTTTTCAAGTACCTTGGTTAAAGAGTAAAGTTTATTCATTTTGATTATTTTTTAAAAGAAGAATGCACTTTAACAAACACAGAGCTGCATGAGCACTTCAAACATATACATGAAATGTGGTACCCATTCAGAAATCACGCTTCCTGGACAGAATTCAAAAGCAGAGTCTAGGGGGACGGATGTGGCTCAAATGGTTGGGCGTCTGTCTACCATATGGAGGGACCCGGGTTCGATCCCCCATACTCCCGGTAAAAAAAAAAAAAAAAAAAAGCAGAGTCTAGACGGGCTGTTTATCTCACTGCCTGTAGGTTGAAGCTCAGACACTGATCAATTTTGAGACAAACAGGGCTGCTTCAAAAGGGCAATGTGAATTCAGCCAGAAGCTTCAGACAGGTCTGTAAAATGGAGGGTCCCATACTTACCACTAACAAGCAAAACACAGAAAAACTCATAGAAAAAAAGTTTAAGAACCCTTCCCGCTGGTGTGCACTCCTTAAAATAACAGACTTTTGCAAATGGAGTTTTACAGTCTATTTTAAAAAATAGTATGTTTGTAACAAAATTTGTGGAAAAGTGAAAACAAATGAGCAAGGAGTGGATGTGGCTTAAGCAGTTAAGCACCCGCTTCCCACATGGGAAGTCCCGGGTTTGGTTCTAGTGCCTCCTAAAGAAAAAAAAAAACAGACAACGAGCAAAAATGAGCAGAAAATAAGTGCAAACAATGAGCAAAAACAACAAGCCAAAAAACAATGAGCAAACAGATGAGGGAGCCATCTCGGGGAAGAAAACAAAACAAAACAAAACAAAACAAAAAACAAAAAACCTCGAATCCCCACCTCAAAAAAAAAAAAAGAGGCAGCCCAGGGTCTTGCTATTAAAGAATCCAGACTCAAACCAGGCCTGGAATACCCTTTCATCCAAGATTGAAGAACAAGTGTTTGGTGAGGATGAGTTTTTTATTTTAATCAAATTTGGACTTGGGATTTTATTTCAAATGAGCAATAGAATTGGTTTTCAAATTTAACTCTTGGGTGTTAGCTACTTTGGACTCTCAAGGAGTTTTCGTTCTCGGACTTTTTCTCCTTGTAATTTTGAGTAGAAGTATTTCTCAAATATTGGAAATCTTATTTTGAGTATTATGTCTTTTATTGCATAATCTCTGATGAGTTTTTTTTAACAAAATTTTATTGATACATATTAATTAAGCATACAACTCATCCGAAGTTACAATCAATGGTATTTGGTATAATCACATAGTTATGCATTTATCACTTCAATCCTTATTAGAGCATTTTCATTATTTCAATAATAATAATAAACAAAAAACACACAAGTACATTCTTCATCTCTGAATCTCTCTGTTTTCCCTGCTGTACAGAGCTGCTATTTCTGGCCATTTTTGCACAATTATTTATTAATTAAGCAGTTTTATTGAGATATATTCACATACCATACGATCTATCTAAAGTGTATAATCAATGACTTTTAGTATAATCACAATGTTGTGCATTCATCATCATCACAAAAAATTTTAGAATTATTTCATTACTCCAAAAAGAAAAACTGCACACCCTTGAGCATGCCTTCCCTAGCCCTACATAACCATTACTCAAATTTCATCTCTATAAACTGATTTATATTTATATTTTATATAAATGGAATTATACAATATGTTACACAATATATTTAGTTCATAGTAACACAATCATACAGTATTTGTCCTTTTGTGTCTGGCTTATTTCACTCAACATAAATGTCCTCCGGGTTCATCCATGTTGTCTTAAGCTTTATGACTTCATTTCTCCTTACAGCTACATAATATTTCATCATATGAATACACCACAGTTTATTTATCCATTCATGGGTTGATGGATACCTGGGTTGTTTCCAACTTTTGGCAATTGTGAATAACACTGCTATGAACATTGGTGTGCAGATGTCAATTTGTATCACTGCTCTCAGTTCTTCTGGGTATATACCCGGTAGTGGTATTGCAGGGTCTGTGATGAGTTTTATTGGGCAATGTAGCTAAGCATAATTTGGGATGGGAAATAGATTAGGGAATGCATTGTTGGCATTTGGGCAAAGCATGACCTTGAGGTTAATTAATATGCTGCTATGTCCCATCTCAGAGACTTCTGGAGGCAAATTATTCATGTCTATTAACAGTCCAAAATATGTCCCAAGTAGCAGTGGTTGGTGTTAGGGGAGTGAGCCATGAAGATGCGGACAGGGCTATACTGATAAAGTGTTGATTGCAGAGGAATATGGCAACATCCATTGAGTTAAAAATGTGAGTTGAGAATGTTTTTCCCCACTCAAGGGGAGAGATTTTTTCCCCTGAATACTCTTGGCTTCTCTCCCTACTTCTTATTCCTCTCCTGGTGAAGGGGAGCAAAATAGCTGATTAGATAGTATGCAGTCAGTTATCAACTTATCACCTCTCAGCTCCAAATTAACCCTTTGTTGCCTGACCAGTGAAAATGGATTAAAAAAAATATTTTTTTTCTTCTGCCAGCTGGGACAATGTTAAGCTTCATCAGTAGAGGGTACTGAAGAGACACTGCAGGAGGAAAGAATTTTCTCTCCTGTTTCTGGTGTGGCTCACTTATCAGGTTGCTGGAGAGTGTGCCATCTTCACACTGCTTGGCTCACAGCTTTCTCCAGTGTGAAGTGGCTGCAGGGCACAGCTTTCTCCAGCATTTGGCCACCCTATGTTTTCTCCAGTTCTTGACTCAGGCATAGGCACCATAGCAGGGAGTCCCAAACAACACTGGCTTGTGCCCCAGTCAAGTACTGTTCCCTGCACCCTCTTCACATCCCCTTCGCATGCACATTGGGGGCCCAGTGGGGCCAGGCACCCACCAAACCAGCCACCCAACCTTTGTGACTGAGAGCTACCTGAAGCTGTCCTGGACCAAGCCCGACATAAATGCGTGCGAGTTTCCTGCAGAGAGAGGTCTCCCCAGCTTCTGGTTCTAGTAATAGCCACAGTGACACTCAACTCCCCTTGCCTGCCCACCTTTCAGCCTCTGCTCACCCAACTGGTGAGCTAAGCAACCCAGTGAACTTCTCTGCCATCTCCAGTGATCTGCAACCACGCCTTCTTCATTTAGGTGTGAACCCTTCCCGCCCCCAAGTTTGTCCTTTCTTGGGTATGCTTCCTCAGCTATAGGGAACCTTTAGAGTTCTTTTCATCTTTATAGTACTTTCCTATCAGTGCTTAGTAATTCTTTATATTAAACTTCTGTCTAAATTACTGCATAGTTTTTGTCTTCTGATTTGACCCAGACTTATAGAGAGTTTGGGAGAAGACCTGGGCAGGAGCTGCACTGAACCTACATCTTTTCTCTTCTGCTGTGGAATCTGCCTGTCTGCACAGAGCATGCATTGCCCAATGTTCTAGGCTATGCCATGGAATTGATGCCTCTTCATTGGTGTGTGGGATGGGAGAACATCACAGTTATATACTGCCAGGACTGACTGGGTCACTCTAATTCTTTAATACAGTCAGAAAACTCACTGGGCTCCCACACTGACCTTCATCCTTCTTAGGATTTTTTCTATATTATAGAAAAATCTCCATTTATAAATGTATATAAATATATATATATATATAAAGATCTCCATTTGTTTTAACTCTCAGTCCTAAATCTCAGTTGGATAATAACTCATGGAAGAAGAGACATATATATTTGGCCTTTTCAGAAACCTCAACACATAATGACCCATGACATACAACATGATATAAAAATATTTCATACTACCCAAGCTTTCAGTCTCTTCTATTATAGTAACTTCTATAAGTGGTTTCTGAGAGGAGAAACATCCAGACTTGCTGCACCATTATAAGAATGAGAGATCACTGTGCCCACTTTCCAGACCAACCGTACTGAACATTTGTGCTCAACTGGGTTCAAACCATGGGATAAAGGTTTCTTAGGCAATAGTGGGAAGGAAGAATTGAAATTATGACAGAGGAGTAAGAATGATTAGTGGGCATTTGCTGCAATACCATGGAATTGATGCCTCTTCATGGGCAATACTCAGACCACCATTCCTGTTGTCACACCCATATTCTACTCACTCAGCCCCTTCAGAAGGCGGACTCAGTTTAAGAAGACAATGTAGATGTGGACTTCACTCTCACCTTGGCTAGGTTTCCCTAACTTCTAGAAGGTCCCAATAAACACCATGTCAGGAAGTCCAATTAGCTGCACCAGCTGTGTAAATCAGTACTCCAGCTTCCCACTCACCATTCTTTTTAAAAATATATATATAATCAGGGAAGCGGATATGGCTCAGCAGTTGGATGCCCGTCTACCACATGGGAGGTCCCGGGTTCTGGGTGCCTCCTAAAGAAGAAGAGCAAGACAATGAGCCAACGTGATGGGCTGGTGTGGTGCGCTGGTACAACAAGATGATGCAATAAGATGACGCAATGAGGACACACAAGGAAAAAGAATAAGGGACACAACAAGCAGGGAGCAGAGGTGGCTCAATTGATCGGGCACCTTCCTCCCACATGGGAGGTCCCGGGTTTGGTTCCCGGTGCTGAGCAGACACAGAGCACACAACAGACATAGATAGCAAACACCAAGGGAGGGGGTTTATATATATAATCAATTTCATTGAAACATATTCATAAACCATACAATCCATCTAAAGTGTACAATCAATGGCATTTCGTATAATCACAGAGTTGTGCATTCATCAATTCAACCAATATTACAGCATTTTCATTACTCCAAAAAAAACCCCACAAAAACACCTTACCTCTTAGTAGTCACCTTTCAATCTATCCTTCCCCTGCCATACAAAATCGCTAATCTATTTGTCTCTATAATTTATTTGTATTTACATTTTATATAGATGGAGACAAGCAATATATAGTACTTTGTCTACTTTTTCACTTAGCCACTCTCCATTCTTATTCAAATTCTTGGGCTTAAATTGACCCTGGAGAGTCTCCAAACATGGTGAATCCTATTTTTCATGGCCCCATAACCAATGGTCATTGTTGTGATATATGGGAATATGAACCCGTAAGGTGGATTATGTTTGTTTACTGACTCTCTGCCCCTCAGATTTCTTTGCTGTGTTGTATATCTAAAGGGAGAGAAGGTAGAAAAAATGACTGGCAGTAAGTATTAACACAATGACTTCAATTGTTACCTTTTTGTATGTATTAGTTTCCCAGGGCTGCTTTAATAAAGTACCACAAACTGAATGGCTTAAAACATTATAGAAGTTTATTCTCATCATTCTGGAGGCTAGAAGTCCAAAATCAGGATGTCGTCTAGGTCATTCTCCCTCTGAAGTTCTTGGGAAGAAACTTTCTTGCCTCTCTCCTAGCTTCTGGTGGCTTTAGCTATCCTTGGTATTCCTTGGCTTGTAGCTACATCACTCCACCCTAATCCAATATAACCTCATTTTAATTCAACTAATTACATCTTCAAAGACCCTGTTTCCAAATAAGTTGTATTCTGAGGTTCCAGGTGGACATGAATTTTGGAGGGACACTATTCAAGACAGTACTGTGTATCTTATTTTGCAAAAGAATTTCAGAATCTCCGGTTCATTCCCAGGGCCATTTTCTTATATAAGTGGTGGCTTCTTTTCCATGAGCTTGTGTTGGCATTCAAGAACTGGGTTGGTGAAAACGGAGCCGAGGATGAGAAAGAAAGAAGACAAAGAGAAGAAAAACTGGCATCAGGGGACCCTCTGTCCAATATGGAGAGAAGAGCCCAGCCACCTCCCAAAGTGTGGCTTTTATTTGGCTTTAGAACAAAGAAAATACGTGTATGTGCAAGGGCAATAGATACTTGACAGTTACATTTTACTGAAATCAACAAGTCTTAAAGGTTAATGGCTCAGTTACTCTTTTCCTTCCTGCAATTCACAGGCATTGTAAATCTTACAAGCTCAGGATGTTTCCCCACCCAGCTCCTATTAGCATGAGACTGGAGAGCTTGTTTATTACATTCCAAGGTGACCTTTTCTGTCAGTAGTCTTGGCCTTTAATTGAAACTCCATCAAGCTTGGGCAGCACTTGGGAAAGTACTGGAGCCTATAGGATTGCTTAGGAGTCTTAGTGGAAGAGGTAACATTAAAATGGGATATAATTTGGGGAAAAGTGATTAATCCCAGATAATTCCACACATATTCCTTTATTTCTAAGGATATTTTACCATTGTAAAGACAATTTTCTCAGAACCTAACAGTTCAGGTGTCTATCTGGCATTTAGACTGAAAACTTGTAGAGACCCTGGCTAATTTTTCCCTGGGTCCTCAGGGCCAAAAACATGACTAAAAAGAGTTAACCTCAAGGAAAGTTTGGGCAGTAATGACCTTCTGGAAAAGGCAATTGGGTAGAAGGCTTAGGAATGCAGATACCAATTCCATGGAGTGACTATGTTTGGGACTGAAAGGAGAGAATATGGAAGTCTCAGGCCTCAGTGCTTGAAAAAGGTGACTGATTTTTTTTACCCATTCTAGCTTTAAATATATTCTGGATCTTTTTCTGGCATCCATTCTCACTCCATAATGGAATTAGGCTTATTGGTTGCTTTTTGTTAGGGGAAAACGGTGCTAGGACACGGAGACTGATAACTGCAGGCAGGAAGTTTATTGAGAAGCTCTCTCAGGGGAGGGGGGTCTGAAGAATAGACTTTAGAGCCTGCCCCTGGGAGGGGGAATATGAATTTATATTGTTCCTAGGTGGGGAAATGATGGTTGGTGGGAGGGGGGGTCGAGGGTCCAAGTGAGGTGCAGGGGCAAGAGGAAGCCCTAGAGGCAAAAATTTTTTCTTGTATGGCTAGAGGATAGTGAGCTAGGGAGTTATGTGTCCTTGGAATGCTGGAGGGGCTGATGGAGTCTTGGTCTGGAGGGGGTGAAGGTCTCTATCTCACTTTACTCCCATTTCCACGTGGTTTCTTTGTTCAACCTTTGGGGAAGTGTTGTGATTTTGGGCACGTAGGCTATGGGGGGGGGGGGAGGCTTATCTTTCCTCAATATATATCAAGGGGAACTGAGTTACAGCTGGTTAATTATTGTAAACCTAGTGAGGGGGAACCTCTAACAATTATAAATTACTAGTTTGATAATTTATAACAAATTATTAGTTTGAAATATGTAAAGAACTGCTACAACTGAACGCAAAGACAATCCAACTAAAAATGGGAAAAGGACTTGAATAGACATTTCTTCAAACAAGATATACAAATGGCTAAGAAACACACAAAAAGATGCCTAACATCATTACCCATTAGGGAAATACAAATCAAAATCACACTCACTGGGATGACTATAATTTTTTTTTTAATGGAAAAATAAGTGTTGGTGAGAATGTGGAGCAACTGGAACCCTTGTATGTTGCTGGTGGGAATGTAAACTGGTGTAGCCACTGTGGAAAATAGTTTGTAGTTTCTCAGAAAGTTAAAGATAGAATTACCATATGATTCAGCAATTCCACTTCTTGATATATACCTAAAAGAATTGAAAACAGGTACTCAAATAAATATTTGTACTCAAATATTCACAGCAGCACTTTCATAGTAGCAAAAAGGTGGAAACATCCCAAATGTCCATTATGTATACATTTATGTATGTATATATATACACACACACACACCAAGGAATATTATTCCGTCATAAAAAGTAATGAAGTACTAATACATGCTACAAATTGGTGAACATTAAGTGGAAGAAGCTAGATACAAAAGGCCACGTATTGCATATTTCCATTTATTTGAAATATCTAGAATTGCTAAACCCTTAGAGACAGAAAGCAGATTGGTGGTTTCCAGGGGCTGAGGTAGGATGAATGGTAAGTGATTGATTATTGGCTATGAGGTTTTCTTTTGGGTGAAGAAAATATTTTGTAACTAGATAGAAGTGGTGGTTGGCAACATTGTAAATGCACTAATTGCCACTGCATTGTACAATAAAATGATTATGTGAATTTTCACCTAAAAAAACATAGCTATAGTATGAGTCAGTGTGCTATTGGCATATAGTGGACAAATAGACCAATGGAACAGAAGAGAATGTTCAGAAACAGACCCACATATATACAATCACTTGATTTATAACAGGTGACACTATAATGAAATAGAAAAATTGATGGTATTTTTAAAAGTGATGCTGGGCAATAGATTGAAAATTTTATTCTTGACCCCTCTGTTACATCATTGGTAAAATTATTTACGGATGGATTATAATTCTAAATGTGAAAAATAAAGCAATAAAGTATTTAAAAGAAAACATGGGAGAATACCTATGTAACAATGGAATAGTAACCAATGATTAAACTGGACACTGAACCATAAAAGACAAAATGACACACTGAACGAAATTAAAATTAAGAACTCATTTTCATCAAAATATACTGTCAAGAGTGACAAGTCACAGTGTGGAAAAAGGTATTTGCAATACATACACTCTACAAAGCACTGGTATCCAGAGTAAATAAAGAATTTCTACAAATACATGAAAAAAACAACTTACAAAAAAATGGGCAAAATAGTTGAACAGGCACTTAACAAAGATTAAAAATATATAATTAACATATGAAAGGATGCTAATGTAAACCAAGTAGTACAGAGTAAATCCACAGTGGGCAATACTAATTCATATTTAAGACAATGGCTAAAATACAAATGTCAGATAATACCAAATATTGAGAATGCGGAAAAGTTGGAACTTTTGTACACTGCTAGTGGGAGTGTATATAGGTACAGCCATTTTTGAAAAGCTGTCATGGTTTCTACTAAATGTCAAAATTTATTATTATTTTTTAAAGATTTTTATTTATTTATCCCCCCCTTGCTGCTTGTGCTCATTGTGTCCATTTGCTATGCATTTTTCTGTGTCTGCTTGTCTCCCTTTGTTGCGTCATCTTTTTGCATCAGCTCCTTGTCTCCCTTTGTTGCGTCATCTTGTTGCACCAGCTTGCTCACCATGCCGTGCGGGCCAGCTTGCTTTCACCAGGAGGCCCCGGGAATTGAACCCGGGGCCTTCCATATGGTAAACGGGAGCCAAACAGCCACTTCCCAAAATTTATTCTTAATATTTCCAAAAGAAATGCAAATAAATGTTCACCAAAAATCACCTACCATGGTTATTACTGCATATTTTGGCTATTATTGCTATGTAACAAACAAAACCTAATGGCTTAAAATGGTAACCATTTTATTATGCTCATGATTCTGTGGGCCAATATTTCAAGGCATCAGCTGTACAATTCTCCCCCTCACCTCTAGTTTGTCATTACCATATCTTCTGCATCACTATAATCTATTCTCCAATATTCTGAAAAAATTTAACTTACATAATGTCACTTCCTTAAGTGACCCTTCAGATATTCAGTGGATATCCATGCAGTAAAAACATCTAAGCCCAGTAAAAATAACATCTAAGCCCTTTTCCATGAGGGCATATGAAACATACATGCGATGTCCCATGCCTACCTCTTGAACTTTAACCTATACCACTTTGTTCCTTACTCATTATGATTGTCACTTTGGTGTTTTTGTTTCTTGAATATACCAAGTTATTTTCCAGGATCTTTACATTTACTATTTCCCTGCCTGGAATGATGTTTTCATGGCTCTCCACAAGGCTGGCTCCTCATCATACTAAGATCTATTTCACTATCTCACAGAGGCCTTCCTTTACTACTCAAAAAGTACTTCTCAAGTTAGTCTCTCATTTTACCACCCAATTTCACTTTCATGGGATTTATCACAATATGAAATTATCTTTTTTTGTCTCCCCTATCTATTTTCTCTGTTTCTCTGATACAGGATGACAAACTTATCCATCTTATCCACCCTAGGTCCCTAGTATCTGTTACATACATAGAGAAATAAACTAAGACTATAATCATTTCTCTAATTACATTTGATCATTTGGTGATTATCAGAGCTTCTGCTTTTTTTGTCTTTTAACGCATAAACATTGCTTTAATTATAGACCTAGGTTGTCATGAAGTAGATGTAAAAATTTGGACTTATTCACTTATCTCTCATACTCCCCAGATATAAAATGAGGGGGGAAATGTGTGCATCATTTGCTATCTAATAGTTGTTCCCAGGATAAAATGAAAAAGCACTCAGAAAAATATATAGCTAGATAAAAGCCAGGCAGTATTATTACCTTATATGACAAAATCATGTTTAATCATCACACAATCTTTTAACTATATTTTTCACATCAATGCTTATAAATAAAAATTAGTTTATAAGTATTTTTAAGTGGAAGGAAAGGAAGGCAGTATACAATGACCCTCTGCCAAAATATCAAACATGCCTTAAGTTGTGAAATATACCAAAAGACAACTAGAATAAACAGATTTTCTTACATAATATTCAGGGGTAGCAGAACCATATCCAAGAAACTACTTAGAGCAAGGCAAACTACTGGGATAAAAGGACAGTGACACTTTGGGGGATCAAAGGTGTCACTGGGCTTTGAGAAAGAATAAAGATATTTTATGTGTCATGATATATAATCTAGGTTTAAAAGATGTGGATTTAGGATTTTAGAAGAGTTGGATTTTAAATTTGGGTCAGGGTGGTGGCCAATGGTAGTCTCGAGGTCATAATGTATGAGAAAAGACAGTTTGTTACAAGCCCTAAAGAGAAAGAGCAGTGTGCAATCAGTTTGGGCGGTACACACAAGTAGAGTGAGAAGGACCCATGTGCTTTTGCATTAATTATTGTCCAGTGGTGGAAGTTAGATATCCCGCAGGAGTTAAGGACTGGTTAGTTTAAAGCAAATGTGCATGAAAAAGGAAAGGGACTGGGGGTCTGAGGGTGGCGGGATGGCTAGTTATCAATTGGGACCAGCCATGGGTTTGGGATGAGGTGTATGGGTGGGTGAGTGGTGGCTTATGTGGGTTTGAGCTCTGGGAGAATTTATACCCCAGTGCTGGAAAGCTGCTTGTTAACTAGGTCAAACATCAGCATTGAGAAAAGTGGTTTAGCCAAAGTAAAATAGATGCCAAAGCAGCACACAAAAAATATTGATAGCTTTCACAGTGGCTTTTCATTATTTTGAGTTTGAGAGTATGAAATGGGACTCACATGTAAATTCTACATATTCCTTTCAACACCATTCACAAAATGCACTAATGCCGTTCTGTTAGGAGGGGAGAAGAAAAAATAAATTATCTTCAGGAAGATTTGGTTCAAGCTAGAGAATATCCTGCTCATGCTCACGCCACTCAAGAAAGAGAGAGATGAGGAAGAGGAGGGAAGACAAATTGTCTCAGGCTGAGTATATGAAAATTAGTCAACAAATGGAGCCAAGATCTAGAGACTAAAGTTTCATTCAGTGGATTATAGAAGATTTATACATTCAAATGTTTTCTCCTTTCAAACAATGCAGTAATCAAATGAATATTTAAGCTTAAAGGTCAGGGAAACTTAACATATGCAAAGTCTGTACATGAATCACTGATTACTGATAATGACCCCTAATAACGTATGAACCCAAGCAATGTGCTGCAAAATCATACTAGGAATTAATTACTAGACTACAGACAATATACTGACATGCTAAAATAGTACATTTACATAAACATGCCACAACTCTATTTTTTATACTTAACATGATTTTCACAGTTATAGCATTCCCTCTTATCCCCCAAAAGTTTAAATTTAGCTTCATCTAAGTCTTTTGTTTTTCTTTCTTAATTAGAAATGGATCTTTAAATGTAAAGCCAAACATTATGTTTATTTTATTTTATTTTATTTTTCACCGGGAGGTCCCGGGGATCGAACCCGGGTCCCTCCATATGGGAGACGGACGCCCAACCAGTTGAGCCACATCCGACCCCTCAAACATTATGTTTAATCACCACCCCTAGTATCATCTGTCCTTTCTCTAAAGGAAATCACTGCCATGATTTTGGCACATATAGTTCTAAACTATTTTCTGTTAATTACATACACATATGAATCCATAATCAGTACGTAGTATTGATGTTATTATTTTATTCAAACTTACAAAAATGTAGCATAATATATGTATCACTCCATGCTTTTTTTCACTCAAATATTTGCGATAATTTCTTATTTGTTTTGTCATACTTAACTGTTCTAGTTTTCTGTTTTGTAAACACCCTTCATTCATTCATTTACTGGCGGCTATATTACTTTCCTACATGCCTTACTACAAATTGTAGGGAGCAGATGTGGCTCAAGCAGTTGAGCACCTGCTTCCCACACAGGAAGTCCCAGGTTTGGTCCCTGGTGCCTCCTAAAAACAAAAATAAAAACAAAAACAGGGGGCGGATGTGGCTCAACTGGTTGAGCGTCCGTCTCCCATATGGAGGGACCTGGGTTCGATCCCCGGGACCTCCCGGTAAAAAAAAAAAACAAAAAAAAAAACAAAAAAAAAAACAAGGAAACAAACAAAAAAACCAACTCAGGGGAGCCGATGGGGCTGGCTTCCCACATACAAGGTCCTGGGTTCAAGCCCCAGTCCTGGTACCTCATTTAAAAAAAAAAAAAAGTCATATATTGACTGCATGATATATAGTTCCTTGTACATGTCAATGTGTCAGTTATACTATAGCACATTCTCAAAGTGGAATTTTAAGAAATGCTTCCTTACTCCTTACATAATAACAGCATTCTCCTATATTTCCTTTTAATAGCTTGAGTTTTGTTTTCTGCATTTTAGTCTTTGATCCCCGTGGAATTTATTTTTAAGTATAATGTATGGCAGCATTCTAATTATAGTACCTCATATGCAGAGCCAATTACCCTGAATTCATTTTTTGAATAAGCTATTACTTCCTTCCTGACTTGTGATGTCATTTCTACCTATACCAAGTTCTCACACATTGATGGGCATGTTTCTTGACAATATATTCTATTACATATACCAATGCATCAATACCAAATAATTTTAATACTTATAGCTTTATGTAGGGTAGCATATTACCTAAACATAGTAATTTTATCCTTTCCTAATTCTTATACCACTTTTTTTTTTTTCATTTTACTGCACGAGTTTGAACCTCCATTCAGAACCATGATTAGTGACAGAGGTACAGCAGGATCCATATTTGTTCCTGTCTTTAAATAAAAAGGCTTCTAAAAGTCCAACAATAATAATGTAGGCTATGAATTTGTGTAGGACACACTTCCATTTTATTAATCTTTCTCCTCATGAAAATTCTTGGATGTAAGTTCTGGGCTTCTTTTTAAGGCTTTCCTATATTCATGGTATTTTTAGAATGAATTTCTCTCATGCTATGAATCTGCTGAAGGCCTTCTTTATTCTAGGAATTCACAGCATTTTTAATGCATATGAATTTTCTGATGTCTAATGTGGTGTGACTTCTGGCTAAAAGCTTTTCCACATTCACTACACTGATAAGGCTTCTCACCTGTATGGATTCTTGCATGTAAAGCAAGAGTTGAGAACTGAGTAAAGGCTTTTCCACAATCATCACAACCATAAGGTTTCTCACCTGTATGACTTCTAACATGCACAGTAAGAGATGAACTTTGAGAAAATGCCTTCCCACATACCTTACATTCATAAGGTTTATCACCTGTATGAATTCTCACATGTACAATAAGTGATGTGATTTGAGAAAAGGCTTTTCCACATTCATTACATTCATAGGGTTTCTCTCCAGTATGAATGTTGTAATGTTTAATGAGATACTGCCTCTGGCTGAAGGCTGTTCCACATTCCTTACATATATAGGGTTTTTCCCCACTATGAATTTTCTCGTGTTCAGTGAGATTTGATTTGCCACTGAAGGCTTTCCCACATTCCTTACAGATATAGGGTTTCTCTCCAGTATGTCTTCTCTGGTGTGTAATGAGGCTTGATTTCTGAATGAAAGCTTTCCCACATCCATTACATTCATAAGGTTTCTCTCCAGTATGTATTCTCTGATGGTTAATGAGGTTTTCCTTCTGGCTAAAGGCTTTTCCACATTCATTGCATATATAGGGCTTTTCTCCAGAGTGAATGCTCTGATGTTTAATGAGGTATTGCTTTTGGCTGAAGGCTTTTCCACATTCTTTACATTCATATTGTTTCTGTCCACTATGAGTTTTTTCATGTTCTGTGAGACATGATTTGTAACTGAAGGCTTTTTCACATGCCTTACATGCATAGGGTTTCTTTCCAGTAGGAAATCTCTTGTGTCTGAGATTTGACATTTGAATTAAAGCTTTCCCACATTTATATGATTTCTCTTCAGTATGAATTTTCTGATGAATAAAGAGGTTTCCTATCAGGTTGAAAACTTCCCATATTTATTACATTTCTATGCTTGTTCCCCTGTATGGCTTTTAAAATGAGGAATAAAAAATGACTGTAAAGAGTAGACTACATTCAGGACACTCATATGGTTTCTCTCTAGTTTGAATTTTCTCAAGCTCCATGAGATTTTGCTTCAGATGGAAGCATTCCCACATTCATTACAATACTAATTTATGTATATCTCATGTTCAATGAGATTTAATGCCTGGCTGAAGGATTTCCAATATTCCTTACACACACAGGGATTTACTCCTGCCTGATTTCTTTGATGTGACTGTAAATTTCCCAAATTTATTAAATCCCAATTGGTTTCTCTGAATTATTACTTCTCAGGTATCTCATGAGGTTGAATTTCCAAGAAGACTTCACACTCATTACACTTAAAGGGGATGACTACCATGTGGGACAAACTATGGCAAAACTCATTGTCTTCATTCTTATTTCCTTACAGATTCCCTTGTGCTTAGGTAACATGAAGCAAATTCCTTCAAAGTGAAGTCACATTCATAGAAGTGTTATTTTGAGGAAACAATGTTTGCGGTCAGAGAAAATATTTTCCCAACTTTCTTACATGCTCTGCCTTCATCTTAAGTCTGTGCTGTTGTGGAAGTGGATGTAACTTCACTCACAAACCTTTTGTTATGCCGTTCTTTCTGCTTCTTAATGTCCTATGCTGCTTCTATAAATAGAGTACAAAGAGAGTAGGTGTAAATCAAACAGTGCTTGGAATATAGTTAGCACCCAGTAAGTCAACATTTGAACATATTTTCATCACAATGTTACAAATAAAATTTTAGATATGTGCTTGTGTGGAAATGATTTTGGTTTCAGGCTTAGTCTCCCAGTGTGAAAGGAATTCAAAGTACAAATACACTATCTCTTAATTACTGAGAAGGCTCTATTTGGGCAAAAAGTTGACATTCATGGATACATGCAGCTTTAACAGCTTTTATAGGTAACCTTAAACACATCAGAAATCAGCAAAGCTAAGAGTATGTAGTAGGCATGTGACCAATATCATGAAAGGATGAGAAAATCAAACCAAGTCAACCTGAGTAAGATGACTGGATAGGAAGTAAAATGATTACAACAGTTAATGGGAGGGAAGCGGCTGTGGCTCAATCAGTAGGGCTCCCGTTTACCATATGGGAGGCCCCGGGTTCGGTTCCCGGGGTCTCCTGGTGAAGGCAAGCCCGCCCACACGGCGTGGTTAGCTGACCCAGCGAGCATAAGCAGCAAGGGGGGGATAAATGAATAAATAAATAAAATCTTTAAAAAAACAAAAAAAAAAACAAAAAAAAAACAGTCAATGGGGACCTTCAGTTAAATATAGCGGACATGGATTTATTTCTGCCCTATCCTGATTTACTCTTTTCCATACTATTTATCACCATCTGAGCTCATATATATTTTATGTATTTGATTATTGTCTCCCTTCACCATCTACTACCTAGCTACTACATGGTCAACTCCTTGAAAATATCTCCTGTTTATTTTGCTTACTGATATATCTTCAGTGGCTATTATATAATTAGCACTCAATACATATTTGCTGAATAAATGGACCACATATTACACATACAAAAATGGCACTTTCATCCATTTTTTTGTAGAACTGTGAATTGGCTTAATGTTTTTATATAGTAATTTGCCTTTTTTCTGTCAAAGTTACAAATATATTCAACCTATATCCCAGAATTTCCAATCCTGGATGTACTACTACATCCATGCATATCTGTATATGTAAATGTGCACTAAAGAGTTAACTCAGCATGCTTGGAGTGCTCAAACACTGCACACTCCAAAGAAAGGAATGGCCCTTGACTGGCTTGTGGCAGAATAAACAAGAAAAAACAAAAGAAAACAAACAACCAAAAAAAAAAAAAAACCAGAAAGAAGCTGCACAAACTGAGAATCAAGATCTTGTCTTAGAGCGACCAGAAAATTGAGATCACAGGGCAAACTGCCACCATAACAACTGGAGAGAAAGGCAAATACAGAAAATCACAGCTTACTAAGCAGAAGCTGCCACTGTAGCCAGAAACTGGTAGGAACATTTAAATGGTAATTGATGAATTGTTAAAGGTTGTGTATGGACTAGCTTTTTTTTTTTTTTTTATTTTTTTTATTTTTTTTATTTTTTTTGGACTAGCTTTGAGATTTAAAAATGCCTGGGAGGGGAGCGGCTGTAGCTCAAGTGGTTGAGTGCCTGCTTCCCATGTATGAGGTCCCAGATTCCATCCCTGATACCTTCTAAACCCCCCCCCAAAACACAACTCTCATTGGGGAGAAGATACAGCTCAATAGTTGAGTGCCTGCTTCCCATGTACAAGGGGCTGGGTTCAATCCAAGGTACCTCCTAAAAAGTAAAAATAAAAATAAAAACAAGCAAGCAAGCAAGCAAACCTGGGAGCCCATTCTTACATGAGAGGTCCCACACTCCCATGATCTTTGCTTGCAGAAACCTGATGAGGTTCTCATGATGAAGACCGCAGAAAAATCCTCCTGTCTTCTAGCAGGGTAAGGGGGAAAGTAACCATTCTGAAATATGCCCACAGAATTCTATTCTCCATGGCCTGCCTTCAGGGAAACTACGCTGAAGCCTTGACTGACCTAGGGGAAGAACAATTGGGCAGCTTGAGACCCTCTAGCCTTCCTACTGTCTCAAATAAGTAGGGAAAAAAAAAAGGCCTAAGAAACGCTTGTGTTGGTCACAGCCCAGAGTCTCTGGCCCACTAAAAAAAAATATTTACCAAAAAAATTATAGAACACTTCTGCTCAATACCTTACCACCATATCAACAAGGTTCCAGTATACAGTGGATTACAACTGAGAGTGCTGCAACACACATACACTATTTAAGGAGTTTTTAGGGAAACCCAAAGACAACAGGGGAGACAAAAACAAGGGAACTACCAGAAATTGAACCTTTGACATCTAAAGCAACAGCAAACATTAAACACAGCCTAACTCCTACCCAGATAAACATAAAAGTTCACACTAATGGCCTATTTACCTCAGTTACTATTAACCAAAACATCATATCCAGCTTTCAACAAAAATTACAAGGTCTTATTGTTAAAAGGTAGGAAAAAATACAGTCTAAAGAGACAAATCATCAGAACCAGACTCAAATATGGCAGAGACTCTGGAATTTCAGACTGAGAATTTAAAATATCTTTATTATGCTAAGGGCTCTAATGGAAAAAGTGGACAACATGCAAGAACTGATGGGTAATGTAAGCAGAAAGATGTAGATCCTTAAGAAAAAAAAGCAAAAGGAAATGCTAGAAATCCAAAACATTGCAACAGAAATGAAGAATGCCTTTGATGGGCTTGTCAGTACACTGAACACGGCTGAGGAAAGAATCAGTGAGCTTGAAGATATGTCTATAGAAACTTCCTGAACTGAAATGCAGAGAGAAAAAAGAATGAAAAATATGGAACAGGGGAAGCAGATGTGGCACAAGTAATTGAGCTCCTGCCTACCACATGGGAGGTCCCGGGTTTGGTTCTCAGTGCCTCCTGGAGAAGATGAGCAAGTCAGCGAACTGACACGACAGGCTGGCATGGTGAGCTGATGCAACAATATGACACAACGAGGAAACGCAATGAGAGACACAACAAGTAGGGAGCGGAGGTGGCTCAAGTGATTGGGCACCTTGCTCCCACATGGGAGGTCCCGGGTTTGGTTCCAGGTGCCTCCTAAAAAGAAGATGAGCAGACAAAGAAAGCACACAATGAACAGACAGAGCAGACAGCGAGCAAAAAAAACAAGGGGAGGGAGAAATAAATAAAATAAATCTTTAAAAAAAGAGAATTAATGAAATATTTAAAGTGTTGAAAGAAAAAAACCACCAATCTAGAAGTTTGTAAAGGCAAAATTACCCTTCAAAAGTAAAGGAGAGGGGCGGATGTGGCTCAAATGGTTGGGTGTCTGTCTCCCATATGGAGGGACCTGGGTTCGATCCCTGAGACCTCCCGGTAAAAAAAAATAAAATAAAACAAAAAATAAGTAAAGGAGAAATAAATACTTTCTCAACAAAAACTGAGGGAATTTGTCACCAGTAGACCTGCCTTCAAAGAAATGTTAAAGAAGTTCTTCAGAGAGGAGAAAATTTATACAGGCCAGATGTACAAGAAAAAAGGAAGAGCATTTGAGAAGGAATAAATGGAGGAAGGAAAACTTTTTTTTCTTTTTCTTATTCTTATTTGATTTAATAGATAACTCTGTTCAATGTAATAATAGCAACAATGTATTGGGTTACTGTAGCTTATGGGTAAGTAAAATGAATAGCAGCAATATTAAAATGGATGAGAGGGAGGAATTCGGATTACTCTAAGGTACTTGTACTACCTATGAAGTGATAAGAGTGTTATTTGAAAGTGGACTTGGATCATTTGTAAATGTACATTGAAAAGTCTAGGCAACCACTAAAATTTTTCTTTCAAACAAGTATAATTGATATGATTAGAGAGGACAGAAAATCAGATCACAAAAATGCTCAATTAAATCCAGAGAAAACAGAAAAAGAGAGGAAGATAAAAAAAGAAACAAAGAGGGAGCAGATGTGGCTCAAGCAGTTGAGCTCCTGCCTCCCACATGGGAGGTCCCAGGTTTGGATCCCGGTGCCTCCTGAAAAAACAAGAACAGACAATAAGCAAAACAAATGAGCAAACCAACACAGGGAAGCTGATGTGGCTCAATGGCTGGGCACTAGCTTTCCACATATGAGGTCCTGGGTTCAATACCCAGTCCCTGGTATCTAAAAAAAAACAAGTGCAAGGAAGAGAAAGTTATAAATATAGTAAATATTAATCAAACTATATCAATAATCACTTTAGATGTGGATGGTCTAAATACAATTAAAAGACAGGGACTGATAGAGTATATAAAAAACAAGCCTCAACTCTATGATGTCTATAAGAAAACCACTTTAAATATGAAAACACAGATAGGTGAAAAGTGAAGAGATGGAAAGATATACCATGATGACACTAATCAATAGAAAGCTGAAGCAGCTTTCAGACAAAGCAAACTCCAGAATGAAATTTTTAAAAAGGGGGGCACAACATAATGATAAAAGGGCCAATTCTCTAAGACATAATATTCCTTAAGGATGGGCTTAACAGTGTTAAAATACATGAAAACCTGTTATTTTTTTTTTTTTTATTTTTTTTATTTTTAAAGATTTTATTTATTTATTCATTTATCTCCCCCTTGCTGCTTGTGCTCGCTGGGTCAGCTAACCACGCCGTGTGGGCGGGCCTGCCTTCACCAGGAGGCCCCGGGAACCGAACCCGGGGCCTCCCATATGGTAAACGGGAGCCCTACTGATTGAGCCACAGCCGCTTCCCTGAACACCTGTTAGAACTGAACACAGAAACAGACAAATCCACTATTATAGTTGGATACTTCAACATTAATAGACAGATCTAGAAGACAGAAAATCAGTAAGGATATAGTTGAACTGAACAGCATGATCAACTGGATTTAATTGACATTTATGGAATATTTCATCCAAAACGGCAGAATAAATATTCTCCTCAAGTTCATATGGAACATTCACTAAGATAGGCCACATTCTGGGCTATAAAGCATATCTTAACAAATTTAAAATAGAAGTCATATAAAGTATGCTCTCCGGGAAGCGGCTGTGGCTCAATCAGTAGGGCTCCCGTTTACCATATGGGAGGCCCCGGGTTCGGTTCCCGGGGCCTCCTGGTGAGGGCAGGCCCGCCCGCGCGGCGTGGTTGGCTGACCCGGCGAGCACAAGCAGCAAGGGGGGGATAAATGAATAAATAAATAAAATCTTAAAAAAAAAAAAAAAAAAAAGTATGCTCTCCGATCACAATGGAATTAAACTAGACATCAGTAACAGAAAGATAGGTCAGAAAATTCCAAACTATCTGGAGATGAAATATACTTATAACAAACACATGGGTCAAAGAAATCTAAGAGAAATTAAAAGATATTCTGAAGAAAATGAAAATGAATATACTTACCAAAGTTTGTGGGATGCAGCAAAAGCAATGCTTAAAGGGAAATTTATAGCATTGAATTTATTTATTAGAAAAGAGGAAAGATCCAATATCAATAATCTAAGCTTCAAACTTGGGAAACGAGAAAGAAGAGCAATATAAACCTAAATCAACCAAGATAACAAGAAATAATCAAAATTTAAGGAAAAAATATCAATGAAATTGAAAACAGGAAAACAATAAAAAGATCAGCACACCCAAAAGCTGGTTCTTTGAAAAGATCAATAAAATTCATAAACCTTTAGCCAGACTAACCAAGAAAAAAGAGAAAACAAAGTTGGGAAGCTGACATCCTGAATAAAGATTAGAAGAGCAAAGGGTTTCCAGAATCTGATGGAGAACACTGATCCAAGAAAATCTAGAAATATTATATAGAATTATGAAGAACAGCTACCAATTCTAGCCAAGTAAGACTAGGGCTGATAAGAGAATATCCTTGCAAAACATTTCAAAGGTAACAATCCCTCACTGAATAACTATGATGGGTCTTTTTCCCATTCATATTTTCTGATTCTCAAATACTTACCTCGACAATATCTCCTTTATATTTGGTCTATGATTCGTGGCTCCTCTTGCTTCAACTGAGGATCACATCCAGTTTGGTGACATTATAACTAGGAAATGGGGAAGTGATACAGAACCTGAGTTATGCTGGGGACAAAACAACACCCCATAAATCAACCCTGGAATCATCAGGCTTCTGAAGGATAAAAAAAGATGCAGCTTCCAAAGATGCACAAGTAAGGTGGCCTGTGAAAGAGAACAATGTAATGACCTGTATTAGAAGTTGTATTCATGTGTACAGCTCATAAAAGTTTATAGTCCTCATATTCTGCCTAGGTTGTCATTCCCTGGGGAAAAATACATCATATTGTAAATATCCTGTAGCTTTATACTCATCATAGATTTAGCAAACAAATATCTGTGAAGGAAGAGACTTTCGTCACTTATTTGTACTAGCTTTACACAAAGGTGTCTGAGAACCTATCAAGATAGTTGTATGAACCTCTATTACAGGTAATAAGGAAGAGGGAATCTGTAGAAGATGACCCCCAGAGAAGGGAGATAAAGTATGACATTAGGAATATTCAGAGTTTGAAATTCCCATGAAATATTCAAGTAGTGATATCTATCAAGCATTTGTATATACGATCAGGAGACTAAGATAGGCGTAGAGGGGGAAAAATTTCTTGTCACAAGCCAGTAAATGTTAGCTGAACCCATGGTAGTGGTATATGGTTGCTCAAAAATTATGTACAAGTGAAAGGAAGATGGTCAATGATAGAATGCTAATTTTAAAAGGAAAATGAAAAAACAATTCATTAATATTTTTGTTGTTGATTATTTATTTTAGTGATCAGAAGATAAGATTTAGAAAAATGTAGGAATGGTTGCAAAGAAGCCAAAGAAATTGTGCAGAATGTCATTGTGGTATTTTCCTGGAAAGAAATGTGATGAGGACAAAATATCAATTCCTCCATCTCATGTAAAGATGACAAGGTATAAAAATTTATATGCAGGGGAACCGGTGTAGCTCAGTGGTTGAGTGCCAGCTTCCCACATATGAAGTCCTCTGGTTCAAACCCTGGCCCTGGTACCTCAAAAAAAAAAAAAAAAAAAAAAAAAAATAAATAAAAATATATATACACACACATATGCAAGAAATATATATATATACACACACATATGCAAGAAATATGCCCCCCAAAAAGTATAGTGAAAACTTTCTTCTCTACTCCCTGCCTACTCCATTGCTCCCAACATCTGTAACAGAAACCACTTTTATTAACTTTTATTAACTTTAGTGCTTTGTGCAAACACAAATATTCAGTCATTTTTATCCCCTGCACCCCTGAGGCAGGTTAATATAGGGAAAAAGGAAGACAGTCACAGCTGGTACCTGGCAGAAAACATGGCTGTGAGACCCCATCCAGACCCAGAGGGAAGGCTGCTACTAAGAACAAAGACGGAAAGACCCCATGGAGACCCTGGCCATGAGGTCCCACCTGGAATTTTTTCTGGGGTCAAAGGGAAGCCCCATATAACTCCAAACAAAAGGACGCCTCATTGATCCCCTGTGAGCTAACAGGTGGGGATCATAAGGCAACCAATCAGAACAGCAAACAGCTATTCTGATTCCTAACGTTAGGAAAGGGGAGGAAGAAAGGCCTTAAAAAGGCTTACCTCGGTGCCCCCTCCTGTAGGCCTGCACCTGTGTCTGGGGTTGTGTGCTTTTTTTCCTTTTCTCTCATTTCTCATTAAACTCTTAACTCCCTTGCCTACCCTATGGTGTGTCCTTAAATTCCTTTATGCGACATAGCCAAGAACCTAGGAGCCCAGAACCCAAAACATTCTGCTAATACTCCCTTTCTTACACAAAAAGTAGCATGTGATTCTGTATCTTGGTTTTTTTTTTTTTTTTTGAGGCTTTTCCTATCAGGTCACAGAGTATACTCTTGTGTTTTACTCTAATTGCAGTCTTTCATTGTGTTCAATGGTTTATTTATGGCTATTTCCAATATTTTCCTATTGTGAAGACTGCTCCTGGCAATCACCTTGTATATGGACCATTTTAAGTAGATCTGTAGAAGAAATTCCCAGTGGTGGGATTTCTTTAGCAGAAAAGAAAATACAATTAGAGTTCTGACAGATGCTGCCAAAATGCCTTCCAAAGATCTTGTACCAATCTCGACTCCCTCCAGCAATACAGGTTTCCAAATTTTTTAATTTTCTCTCATCCTATGCCATAAGAAACAGTATCTCTGTATAGCTTTAACAGCATTTATCTTTTGAATGTGGTTTAGCATCTTTTGTATATTTCAGAGCAATTTGTAGACCCTGTTCTTTGAATTATTTCGTTCATCTCTTTCCCCATTTTTATTAGATCATCTTTTTCTTACCAATCTTCGGTGCTCCTCAGCCATCTGCTTTTAACATAAAATGCTATTTTTCCAATAGGTCATGAATTTTGACTTAGTTTTTCTTGTAGTAGAGATGATCAACCTTTTATGCTATGGTTTTTGGACTTTGTATAGTTAGAACGGCTTTCTGCATTCCATGATTGTAAAGGCATTCACCCAAATTTTCACCTTTATGACTTCCATTTTATTTTTAAATTTGACCCATTGGAAGTGACTCTGAGTTCAGCACAAGGTATCACCTATTCTCAACATCATCGCTCAAACTTTAAAGTTATTTCTTAGTCCAGGGTTTATCAATTCAGCCCCCTCCCCCCAATCCCTACATTCCCCGCCCCCACGCCAGGTCCTAAAAAAAAAAAACAACCAAAAAACCCAGAAGACCGAATGGCTAGGGCTCTAGATTGTGCGCTCTAAGCAAGAGCCGGGATCCCAAGAGAGAAGCTCCTTTGAAATTCCCTTCTTTTAAAACAAAATAACGCAAATTTTATTTTCTACTCTATAGTAAATGCTTCTGGTTTACAGGAAAAATTACATTAAAACCATTCATCGGTTCAATCATTAGCCTTTCCCCTTCAAATCTTCAATAAAAATAGGTTCCCCAGAAAGTTCCAAGGTTATTGTTTTGCACATGAGAGTCCAAAATACTCACAATCCCAGTCACATAATATATTTAAATGAGCTTAATACACTAGTACACATATCCATATTAAAGGATTCTGTGTTTGCGTGTGAAAGTGATATTTTCACATACACCGAAACAAAATACTGAATCCACTTTCTTCCACACTGTACAACCCCAAACACCGGAACTCTCTTCACTTGCGTTATGCAAACCCAACCTCACCAACCCCTCATCCTCAGCACCCGACAGACACACAGAAATCAGAAGAGCAGAATTACACTGGCCCCTTGGCAATTTCGGAGGCTCCTTCCTGTTCGCCTCCGTCGCTGCGTCGCAAGTTTAGTAACTCCTCCCCTTAAACTTCCCCAACCTCGTCGCAGGTTCCTGGTCTCCTCCCCTTCAGTCTCCTTAGTCTGGGTCTCAGTAACTCAGGTCATACGTCCCCTCTAAACCTGAGGACCCCAAAGCCAAACTCACCCCGGAACAAAGGCCAAAATGGCGACCCAGGAAATCTGCGCCTGCGCAACGGAACTGTCAAAAATATCCGGGGTGTGGCCAGACGCAGGTTTAGCGCTGAGATAAATCAAATTGACTTTCTAACGCGCTATCGGCCGCTTTCCCTGCTCCGAACTACATTTCCCAGAAAGCTCACGGGTACGAATTCTCGTCCCACGCAAACTTGCCCTGGTCTTCCCTGACCCTGTCCAGCAGTTAGGGTTAGTAGGCCCGGACCGGGAAAGAAAGCCATCTCAAACGCGTCAGACTAGCTTTCTCTGGGAGTCACGGCCCGAGGCTGAGCCGAGACTTCGTGAGTGTGCGCGGACACTGTTCGATGTGGGGGCATAATCTTTTCGGTGTGGCCCGCGGCTAACCGCTGATAGGAATCCCAACAACCGGGAGCCATTTTAGCCCCCCAGGTCGGTCTCTGACTACGTTTCCCAGAGGAAGCTGCGGCATGACGGGACTTCTCGCGGGTATTCAGCCTCAAAGTCACGCGCTGGCGGGACCCTCAAGGCCGCACCAGCCGCTGCTCCAGAGCGATGGAGAACTCTGCTGCTTGGGCAGGTACAAAAGCCTGAGGTGAGGCTCCCAAGGAGAGGGCGGGCCGGAGCCGGAGCCCCAGCCTTGTGAGGTTGTGAAATTGTGTAACTGTGTCTTTGTGTTGTATGGGGTGAATGACCGTGCGGTTGCTTCTGCCTGTTCTTGGGGTGGGTGTGTAGTTCTACCTGTAGCACTGTGCGACTGAGTCCGGGAACCTGTGACTGTGCTAGAATGACTGGATGCGACCCTGTCATGTGTATGTGATTGTGACCGCTTGCGGCATTGTGTGTGGAGAGCCTGTGTCTGGGTCGGTGTAATCGGGTTTGTCCCTGTAGGGATGTGTAATTGTGTGACTTTGTGCGGCACTGAGTAAAGGTGGGGGTACCTGTGACTGTGTGGATGTCTGTGGATGTCTCTGGTTGGTGCGTGATCGTGATTGTGGCAATGTGCAGGTGTGAAGTCCTGTAACAGTGCGGTTGTGACTGCATGTCCCCGTGGTAAAGGCGTGTTAGTGCTTGTGACCGTTTGAGGTGCTGGGTGTGCGGCCCTGTTGCTTTGGGTGTTGTTTGCCTGTAGCTGTGTGTCCATGGTAGATAGTTATCATTTATGTGTACTTACCTAAATGTTTTTCCCATTTTAAAACTTTATATCAATACTACCCTACTGCCTTTTTTTCTTTTTTAAGATTTATTTTATTTATTTCTCCCCCTCTCCCCCGTTGTTTGATGTTTGAGCTCGCTGTCTGCTCTGTTTTTCTTTTTTTTTTTTTTTTTTTAGGAAGCACCCAACCAAACCTGGGACCTCCCATGTGAGAGGGAGGCATCCAATCACTTGAGCCACCTCTGCTCCCTGCTTGTTGTGTCTCATTGTGTTTCATTGCTGTGTCTCCTTGTATCAGCTCCCTGTCTTGCTCCTCTTCTTTTTTTTTTTTTTTAAAGATTTTATTTATGTATTCATTTATTCCCCCCCCCCTTGCTGCTTGTGCTCGCCGGGTCAGCCAACCACGCCGTGCAGGCGGGCCTGCCCTCACCAGGAGGCCCCGGGAACCGAACCTGGGGCCTCCCACATGGTAAATGGGAGCCCCACTGATTGAGCCACAGCCGCTTCCCTTGCTCCTCTTCTTTAGGAGGTACCAGGACCTCCCATGTGGTAGGTGGGCACCCGACTGCTTGAGTCACATCTGCTTCCCTACTCTACTGTCTTTTCTTTTTTGTTTTGCTCATTTGTATAACCATGTTTGTAGGAATGATCCATATTAGATATAATAGTGGTTCATTCATTTTCTTTTCTGTGTTGTATTCCAGCCTCTTCTAGTAGTAATGGACATTTGAGTTATTTCCAATTTTTTATAAACAGTGTTGCTAATGTACATGAGTTTACCTACAGTGGAATTACTGTGTTATTGTATCTTCTACTTTACTAATTAGTGCCAAAATATTTAACAAAGTAGATGCACAAATTTATACTTGCACAGCAGAGTTTGATACATCTCACTGCTCTCTATTCCTATCAAAACATGACCTTGATACTTTTTATAATTTTTATGAGGCATACCATCTGTTATAGTTTTTTGTTAATACCATACAATGAGTTGGCCTAACAACAAGAATTTATTTGGCTCACAGTTTCAGAGGCTAGAAGGCTTACTTTCTCCTAGGGTTAGTATCTTCTGACTGGCTGGCAGTCTTTGAGGTTCCTTGGCTTTTCCATCACATGGCAATGCATATGATGCATATTTCTCTTCCAGATTCCCTTGAATTCCAGCTTCTGGCTGCACCAGTGGCTTCTCTCTGGCCTTCTCTGTAAGGGATTAAGGCCTATCCTGCAGAGCAGTTGTAGCTCAGTGGTTGAGCACCTCCTTTGCATGTATGATTAAAAAAAAAAAAAAAAAAAAAAAAGACCTATCCTGATTCATTTGGGCCACACCTTAACTGAAGTAACCTCATCAAAAGGTTCTATTTACACTGGGGTCTCACCCACAGGAATGGGTTAAGATTAAGAACATGTTCCGGAAGCACATGTGGCTCAAGCAGTTGGGCGCCTGCCTACTAAATGGGAGGCCCCGCCTGTCTACTACATGGGAGGCCCCGGGTTAGCTTCCCAGTGCCTCCTAAAAAAGACAAGCAAGACAGTGAGCTGATGCAATGGGCTGGCGAGGTGAGTTGACACAATGAGATTACACAATGAGGGGACACAACAAGAAAACAAAATGAGAGACACAACAAGCAGGGAGCAGAAGTGGCTCAAGTGATTGGGTGCCTCCCTCCCACATGGAGGTCCCGGGTTCAGTTCCTAATGCCTCCTTAAAAAAAAAAAAAAAGACCAGCAGACACAGAGAGCAGGCAGCAAGTGCAAACATCAGGGCAGTGGGGGAGAAATAAATAAATTAAATAAATCTTAAAAAAAAAAAAGGTTTTAGAAATTAAAAAAACAAACAAAAAAAACATGCCATTAGAGGGTACATAACTCCAAGCCACCACTTCATATATAAAGTGACAAATCTTAGCTACACAGCTGTGTAGCAATTGCCAAGATCAATAGAAAGAACTTTGCCCCAGCACCCCAGAAGCTTCCCTCATGCCATTTCCCAGTCACTGCTCCCCTCCACTATTCTGAATTCTAGCACTACTAATTGGTTTTACCCATTCTTTTTTTTTTTTAACTTTATTTTGTACATTTAAAAATGGAAAATATAAACAATTAAAAACTAAAAAGTAAACACATGAATAAATACATACATTTCTCAGTTAAATGTACTGGATACATATAAATGTTTTTTTGATTCAAACAATAAGTTACACAATATATTTGATTCATAGTAATGCAATCATACAGTATTTGTCCTTTTGTGTCTGGCTTGTTTCGTTCAACATAATGTCCTCCAGGTTCATCCATGTTGTCATATGCTACGGCTTCGTTTCTTCTTACAGCTGCATAATATTCCATCGTGTGAATAGACCACAGTTTGTTTATCCATTCATCTGTTGATGGACACCTGGGTTGTTTCCATCTTTTGGCAATGGTGAATAATGTGGCTATGAACATCGATGTGCAGATGTCTGTTAGTGTCACTGCTCTCAGTTCTGGGTATATACCCAGTAGTTGTATTGCAGGGTCACGTGGCAAGTCTATATTCAACTTCTTTAGGAACTACCAAACAGTCCTCCATAGTGGTTGTACCATCCTGCATTCCCACCAACAGTGAAGAAGTGTTCCTATCTCTCCACATCCTCTCTAACACTTGTAGTTCTCTGTCTTTTTAATAGTGGCCATTCTGATAGGTGTAAAATGATATCTCATTGTAGTTTTGATTTGCATTTCCCTAATCATGAGTGATGTTGAGCATTTCTTCATGTGTGTTTTTGCCATTTGTATTTCTTCTTTGGAGAAATGTCTATTTAAGTCTTTGGCCCACTTTTTAATTGGGTTGTTTGTCTTTTTATTGTTGAGTTGTAACATCTCTTTATATATCCTAGATACTAAACCCTTATCAGATACGTGATTTCCCAATATTTTTTCCTATTGAGTTGGCTGCCTTTTAACCATTTTGACAGAGTACTGTGAGGTGCAAAAGTGTTTAATTTTGAGGAGGTCCCATTTATCTATTTTTTCTTTTGTTGCATGTGCTTTGGGTATAAGGTCCAAAAAACCACCACTTACTACAAGGTCTTGAAGATGTTTCCCTACATTTTCTTCTAGTAGGTTCAAAGGACCTTGGACGTCATACATGCGAAACAGGAGCTCAACAACTTAGCTACAGCTGCTCTGCTGTAGAATGTCTTTTAATTTGGGTTTGTCTCTTGTTTCCATTTGGTTAAATTTAGATTATGCATTTTTTGGCAAGCAAATCACATAAGTGATATTGTATTTTTTTCAATGTGTCATATCAGGAGATATATGATATTAAACTATCTCATTACTAGTAATATTAACTTTGATCATTTGGTTATAGTGGTGTCTTCCTGGATTCTCTTCTGTAAAATTACTGTTTTCCCTTTTTAATTAATAAGTATCATGTGTCAAGAACCATGACGTGTCTGAGATTTTACCCTACTTGTAAGCTAACAAGTTAGTTTGCCACAGTTTCACAGATGCTGGCAGAAGACATGAGACTCCTGGGTCAGAGATGAAGGACAGTTTAATGATCAGAGTAATAGTAATAGCCAGAATGTTAACATTTTCTTGCACCCGTTCACTTGGACCCACAGAGTGATGCAAAGAGGGCCGGGTGACACCTGCACACTCATGTGTTTCTATGCTCCCTTGAGTTTAGGGAACCTGTATTAAAGGAATATGGCCTCCAAAAAGAGGTCTGGCCTTTGTCCCAGCGCTTAGGGACTAATATCTACATCCTTGGACTTATCCAAGATAGGTTTGTTTTTTGTTATTCATGGTGGGCCCCAGACCTTACCTGATAGTTTTGCTAAGAGATAACTCAGGATGGAGGCCACTCACTGATAGTCTTAGGGTGGGGCTGGCCACACCAGAAAGTCCAAACATGGGATTTGGATTTACAGCCAGTCATATTAGCCCAGTCTCCCTGGAAGAAAGTGGAGGGAAGGGAAGATGGAGATTGAGATTAACCATGTGGGCATTGATTCCAGCATGCCTGTGTAATGAAACCCCAGTAAAAACTGGACACCAAAGCTTGAACAAAGCTTCCCTGATTGTTAATAAATGTAGATTTATAGGAAGAGTGATGCATTCTGATCCCACAGGGAGAGGACATAGAAGCTTGTATTTGAGACCTTCCCATACCTCACCCTGTGGGTCTCCTTATTTATATCCTTTTTGCTGTAATAAACCTTATCCTGAGAATAGCACTTTCCTGAATTCTGAGAGTTGTTCTAGCAAATTTTCAAGTGAGGGGGTGGTGGGATCTCCTCAATTTGTAGCCAATTAGTCAGAAGTGCAAGTGGCCCGGGAACTCCTGTATTTCTGGCTGATACCTGAAGAGAGTTTTGTGGGGACCGTGCTCTTAACCTGTGAAGTCTTGCCTAACTTCCAAATAGATGCATTGTAGCTGATGTCAAAAGTTATTGCATAGGGAAGCGGCTGTGGCTCAATCAGTAGGGCTCCCATTTACCATATGGGAGGCCCCGGGTTCGGTTCCCAGGGCCTCCTGGTGAAGGCAAGCTCGCCCGCACGGCATGGTTAGCTGACCCAGCGAGCACAAGCAGCAAGGGGGGCAATAAATGAATAAATAAATAAAATCTAAAAAAAAAAAAAAAAAAAAAAAGTTATTGCATGGGGGAAACGGATGTGGCTCAAGAGGTTTGGCGTCCGTCTACCATATGGAGAGACCAGGGTTCGATCCCCGGTACCTCCCGGTAAAAAAAAAAAAAAAAAAAAAAAAAAAAAA